>CM021104.1:455630063-455645477 GCA_007115665.2 Sequoiadendron giganteum | reverse complement strand
CCTTAGATTGTATAAATCTCGTGTAAAGGTTTGGCATCTCACTTGCAACAAGACCCCCATGAACAAAATAAATTATTTCTGGAGATGGGCTATTTGGAGTCATGTAAATGATCGGTCTCTTAGGCCTTTGAGGTGTGACAAAGACTACAACCACATTCACAGACTCTTCGACTTGCAAAAAAGAAGATTTTGATAAAGAAATTTGTTTATCATATTTTTGACTAGAATGGGATGCCTCTAAGAAATCATCTAGGGCATCATCCAACATATCAAAATCTTGTTTAGAAAAAGCATTATTAAAATCATTAAAATTTTGAAGAAATTTTTTTGACATGATTTTATTCATGTTGGGTTCACCAAATTGTAAAGGATGGGATTTGCTACCCTCAAGACAAAGGAGTCTTGCGGAGCAAATAGCCCTCGGTTACCTCAGGGATCAAAGCTCAGGTGACAAAATAAAGAATAAAAAGTATTTACACAACTTAGTTAAATAGAAGTTAAACTATTAAGGACAAGAATGATAAAATCACTTAATTACAAAAGTTAATGACAAAATCAACATCTCTACTAGATAGAAATGGAAAGTACAAAAGTCACAAATTTAACCCCTAAGAGGATTAAGTCTTGACCATAAACGAAAATGTGTCGTGGGGACGTTTGCACCCCATGATGTTGTCTCTAGTAAAATAGAGAATACGGATCTTAAATCTGCAATGTCTAGCTTATTGAACTTGTACATTTGCACACAAAACGAAACAAGAAAAATGTTGGGGTTGTTTCGGGGCTTGCCTCAATCAAACCCTTGTTTTGGTGTTTCCACCTCCATGGACAACTAGATGGATAGAGACATACAAAAATGCATGAAATATAAATACATGTGATAGAAATAAATCCCGCAAAGGAGGATAACCCCTATCACGAATATAAAGACATGTAATAGAAACAATCCCCATGAGGAGAACCCCTATTACGAATGTAAATAAGTGATCAAATAGGCAATATTAAATAGACAAGACAAAAATACAAGAGAGCATTACCGACAACCCGTGGCTCCCCTCTTGGCTTGATAGACGTGATAAGCTTGCGTGCAAGAGAGCCTTGACTGTTGCTTGAGAGATATCCGATAGAGCTTCCCTATGGAAGCAAGAGAGAGCAAGATAGAATGAAAATAATGAAGTAGAATGAGAGAGAGCAAGAGAGAGTGAGAACGAATGACAATGAGGGGGAAAAGTGGAGTTTTGTTAGGTTGCATGGGCGAGAGGAGCCATTACATCCTCCTTTCTGCCACAATGACATGTTCCATAGGAAAACGATGTGAAGTATTCTCATTTGAATCTCAGAAAGTTCAAGGACACTAGCGCGTCATAGAGACGTTAGCATGTCGTGCAAGTGTCCTACTCAAAAATTCATAAGAATGAGGCATCTAGGCTGTTAGTGCTTCATCGTTGTCACCTATGAAGTTGAAATCATGAAATTCTAACTTATAGGTTTTTGTCATAAATATGGCGTGCTAGATGCACAAGAGTGAAATTGTCATGGGGTGCAGTTTTACAACACTACAATAGATTGTTAGAAATTAACTTTTATGTTGGATCATTTATATTTTAAACCAAGGATCTCTTAAAGCATTATTTTAAGAACCAGGTTACAATGCAACTAAAGATACAAAACATAATTGATTTACTCCATTATGATGACACTAATTGCATTTTACTACATTTGCAATTTTGTGAGGTCCCAAATACACAAAACTCTCTAAGATAGACAAGCATGTTTGAGCTCTCTAAATATTTGGTAAAAGTGAGTTAATATGAGTACGTACAAACTATTTGAACCTTAACTTATGATAATTTAGATAGGAGAGAGGATATATTGGTTATAAAGCATGATTAATTACTAAAGAAGGATCAATGTCTTCATCCAATTGGTATTTCCAAAGATCTACTTAGCTATCCTCTACACACACTAATAACTTAAAAGATTGTGACTAATTATCCTTTATGTTGTTTTATTGATATTTTAAACCAAGGATCCCTTAAAGAAACGTATTAACAATTAGGGTATAGTGCAACTAAAGATGTAAAACACAACTGATTTACTCCAATATGATGACATCCATTGTTTTTTACTTCATATGCAACCTTGCGAGATCCCACAATACGCACAACCCTCTAAAGATAGGTAAGCATGTTTGAGCTCTCTAAATATTTGGTAAAATTGAGTTAATATGAGCATGTGCAAACTATTTGAAACTTAGCATATGGTAATTTACTTTGGAGAGACAATATATTAATTATAAAACATGATTAATTACTAAAGGAGGATCAATGTCTTAATCCAATTCGTGCCATAGTTAAGACCTATATAAATGGACAAACCCATTTGTAAATTTATCCAATCCTAAGAACTATTTATGAATACTAAGTGATTCTATTGGAACCCTCACCGTATAAAACAATATTAAAGTAAAGATGATAAAATAGAAAGACACTTGCCAATCAAACAAAAAAAAATCTTAGCCAAAAAATAACAAAGGCGGAGAGCCAATCCAACAAGGGCATCACAAAAACACTTAAGCCAAGGAACTAAGCCAACCTCTACTTCTAATGAGATCAAAGTATTATATAGCAAAAATGTTTTTTCTTGATGTTACTTCTTTGAGACATGAGTGCAACCATGTAAGAAAATCCTCAACAATGCCTTCCAATAAAATTTGAGGCTATGAGTGAGTTCTAAGAAAAAAATAAACAATTCTACACCATGTTAGTGGGAAGATTGAGTAGAGCAAGTGGAACCTATAGTATTGGGAAAGCCAACTCTAGTAGACTACTACACTCTTGAAAGAAAGGACCTAGCACTTGAGTCAACCTTGAGCTTTGCAGGGGCTCATAAGGGTAGGAGAAGAGAACACAATAAGAGATGTAATGCATACATTTTTGGAAAAATGAGGAGGCTTGGAAGAGGAAATAACATGCATAGATGGGGGAGAAACGATAAAGAATTCTAGATGAGGGGGCTCTGTCAATGGAGGGTCCACCAAAACCATTTGATAGCGATGCTTTGCTCATTTCCACTAAGAGGAGGATATACAATCTTTCAAAAAATTATGATCTTTGACCAAGTACCCATAGGCAAAGGGTGATCTACATTGGAAAACTATCTTTTTACAATCTAAATGTTGCTTTCAAATTTGGTCCCCCATCTAGAAAATATATCTTCTAGAAGACCACTAGAAAGGTCTGACTTAACAAGCATATGAACAAAGTTTGTACATGAAAATGTGAAATAGTATTTGGGGCAATATAGACAAATCTTCCTAAGGAATTACCAATAATAGTCAAGCTTGAAGGAGGCCAAAATTGAAGTGAAAGGTTCAACATTCAAATCTAAACAAGTGTTAGAGAAAGGGTCTTAGAAGAAGGAACAAGCTTAATAAGCCATGGTTTCCTACACAATAGAGTTGAGCCCCAATCCCACATACCTACTTCCAAAAGACCTTGCCGGTCTTCATCAAAGCCAACAAATATAATTAAAATCCCTTGAGCCCAAGGGTAGAGAACTAGATAATCAAGCAATAAGAGTCTCAAAAATTTGGAGATCCAAGCATCCAACTCAGCCAAGCTAAGTCATAGATGCTAGAACCGACAAACTGCCCCTAAGTTTGATTTTCACTCAACCTCCTCTTCCACCTCAAGTCTTAAGACCATCGACAAGATATTATCAAATTTACACATAATCCAAACACTCCCCTATAGGCTCCTTTCAACAAGGGATTTTTTTTTCCCATTGTAAGATAATCTTAGGCCTGCAAAAGCAATGATGAACTTGTAATGGGAGACCCAAAGCCTCTAGGACATGAAACAATGCTCACAAAATCTAAAACCTCCAAGACATGAAACAATGCTCACAAAATCTAAAACCCCCAGGACATGAAATGATGCTCACAAAATCTAAACAATTCTAAAGAAACAATAGCTACCATTGGTGCCATCATACTTTTCCTAAATAAACATTTTGACAAGGAATTTAATTGCATTTCAATTAAATAGAATTAAGGAACATCAAAGTGACATACCATTCTTAGTGATCTATAAATGAACTAACAATCTCATATGCTATTAGTGAAAATATTTTACATCTACAAAGATAGAAAACCAATGAAAATAACAACAACCCAATAATTGTGGTCCCTGATGTGAATCTTTCGGCTGTAAACACTTTCTACAGACTTATACACTAAAATACACAATACTTAAAATTCAAATTAGAAAACTTGACAGCAAAGAATACTCAGACCAAAGGAAACCATATTAAAAATTCCACCATCCTTGAACTTAAAGGAAAGAGAATTCACTCTTAGTGTTGGGCATCTAGTCAACACTTGAGAGTGACATATAAAGCCACACAATCAGTGGACAATGCACCCATTAGGGCATGTAATATTTCAGTACAACTTGGTAAATACTCTGAATGTGCAAGAGGATGGTTGTACCCAGGTGGCTTTGATTTTTAGAGTATCCACCATGTTTCATAGCTTGATTAGGTTATCGTTTAGATCATCCACCTGTTTGTCCAACCTAGACTTGTTAGCTTCCATATGGGCTAGAACTTCAGTAATATCATCGACCTGATCCTTCAAGTCAGAGTAGAAATGTGTGCTCTCCTGGATACAAACAAAAATTACATCGATATCCCCCCTTGTCTTTCAAGAACACTACCAGTGTTAGGTCGACTAAGATTAACATGAGAAGAGGAAGGACTCTAACAAACCCAAGGGAACATGAAGAATTAGGAGGGGAAGACATTGGCTCAAGACTTATAATATGTAGAAAATGGGGATGAAGACATTCAAACGCTAGTTCATGTAATATGCCAATTCAAATCACACGGCTATATTTTTGGCTATCAAAATGATAATTAGCAGTGACATGATATGGAAAGCCAATGCTACAGATGCATAAAAAATAGTAATTCAGTTGATTAGAGTACTGCATCAACAAATTTCTGTATAAGAAAAAGACATGAGATCACTCTTCTTGAGTTCTCTAACTGATTGGAGAGTCGGAGAAGTATAATAGATAAACTTTTAGAAAATCACCAATTGTAAAGCTTTTCAATTTCCAAGACAAGCCATATTTACACCCAACTGTCCAGTCAGTAAAAGCAACTTGGTTGGTCTAAAATGCCAAGGATATGCAATAGATTAACCAATCATAGATGCATGGAAGCTTATATATACTAAAGATGTATGACTAGATCACCTCAAATCATTCACATTGCCATAGTGGAAGGACACAACTATTGCATGAAGAATGAATCAGGTGATCAAAGCATAATCAAACACATTAAGACAATCTATCTATATTTTCGCTTCCATGATGACCATTCAGTTGGTCTCAAGAGCACTTTTTTGAATGCCAATCAACAAGCATAAGGATTGAAGAAACAACCAATTAGAAAATGCCATAGGTGTACCAAGGAAACATAGCTTTGCTAGATTATTTGTAGATACAAGATGGATATGGGAGGCCAACTGGCCAAAGATATCCCTAAAATTAGGGAATAACCAATGGGAAAATCATACATCTGCCAAACAGCAACAAAGAACTTTCCCCATTTTGCCATATAAAACCTCGAAGATTTCATGGCCTACCTGATCAAAAGGTATCCCCAAATGGGAAAACAAATCTTCATTTGGTTTCAAAACATCATCCAATGGGCCCACATACCATCTTGGAAATTGAATGTCGCCTCATAGCATCCCTCTCTCACAACTCCCAATGTTGACCCTTCTTTGGAAAATTAACAGCTAGATCCATTACTAGAAGGTCAATGATATTGATAGATAGAAAGATTCAGAGTATTTGTTAAATGATTTTCAGATTGATAGGTATAAACTAGGACCCACCATCTAGTGCAATCTAGGCCATCTCGCAAAATATCAATGATATCATAAGATCTTCAAATTTTCCTTGGGGTTATACCAAACATCCTTGGAAGCACAAGGAATAATTAAATCTTTCCTTCTTAGTCTCATAGAAAAAAGAGAGGCCCACAAAGGACTACCATCATACGAGAAAATTCCACCTTTCCCTAGGAGAAATCAATTAGGAAAGGGCACATCGATCTAACTTTTAAGACTCCTTATGTGTGGAACCGACTTATTATCACTAAACACCACTTGAGAACATCTTTAGATCAATGCTTACAACCTAATCTATTCTATAGGTCCAAGGATGTCGATTTCTAGTTACAACCTAATCTTTAATTACGATGCTTAGGGGTTCCATATCCTATTGATGTGAGTCACTTTCACCTAGTGATATGGGTGTGTAAGTTATAGGCCATTTGGTATATTTACCCTTTAGCTTGTATTGCTTGGTAATGTATGGGGTTTGGAATATTTTCACCTTAGTTAATGTGTTGAAATGTTTTAATCATGTTTTGGGGGTTAGGTTTTTTTTAGTTTTTTTATAGGTTTCTTGTTTATCCTTGAAATTTAGTTTCGGTGCTTTTAGAAGTGTTATTGTCTATTTTAGGTTCTATTCACTAGTTAAAATTGTCTAGTTGAAAAAAAATAAAAATTGATTAGTAACATGAGTGATATGAAGATAGACTAAGCAATTAAAAACTAGTAGAAAAGGTGATTTAGATCCAAAATGGGAAAATAAAAATAACGAACAGTTCTAAACCTTTTTGAATTTTTTTCTATATTGAAGTTGTACATAAGGGTTTTCCTTGAATTTCTATCAACTTAGTCTATTGGTATTTTGTGCACCTTGTTACTTATTCCTATTTTTGTGTCAACATTCATGTTTTTTGTGAGAATGAATAGTATATTGAATGAGTAGGTGAGGTATTGGATCTTCGATTCATCTTACTTCTTGATTGAGTGAGCCTATGATTAGATGCTTTTTCCACATTATTATGGATGTGTGGTTATCTTGTTTGGTTGATGGTTAATATGATATACCAGTATCATCATATACTTCTCATTGTGAGAGATGGGGATTGGGATCTAGTACACAATCACCATGGTTGACGTAACTCTGCATTGGTTTGGTTGTCATAGTGAGGTCATCACACAACAATACCTATTCTACTTGTGTTATTCTATACTCTTAAGATCATTGAGTTTATGTAATCATACATTTGGTATTGGCATATTATTTTTTAGGTTGTGATGTCCTACTTGTGACATCATATTATATGAGGGTGAAAATTAAAAGTTGTGTCCTATTTCAAGCCAACTTATTAGCACAAATGAATTTAAGCATTTTCAATTGAAAGTTAATTTTGGTCAAACATATGTTCTAGCTAGATTAACTCTAGCCAAATTAGATTTAGGAAATAAATTTTCCAACTAACAGTGTTTAATAAATACATATGTAGCATCACTTTGTCACTTAATTATCAAAAAAAAAATCATTTAAAAAAAATTTGATATTGTCACAACCCATAACTCATGTTCACATAAATAACATTTTAAAATAATCTTAAAATACCTTTTTGTAGATCTCTATATGTAGTTTTAAAAAATATAAAAGATATAAATATTTTAATTATTGTTTATCTTTGTATTTTATTTTTCACTACATCTTTTTCCACCAAGTAGTGATGTATGCCAGCATCTCTCCACCATGTGACCTCACTCTCATTTGTTGTTTGGTCTTGAAATATATGTGATAATGAAAAGGTAAACCCTCATAATCCACCATTATGTCTAGCACCCATTAACAGTTTTGAGATATACATCCACTGGTAATTATTTTGTGACGTGGATCTCTACTAAGATGCGAGTTTAAGCAATATGTAGATAATTTGTTGAATCCTCATCAACATCTAGAAATTTCCCAAGTAAATTGTCTATAACTTTGAAACAAGAATCAAATCATAATTGAAGTGGAAGATTCAGTAATCTTACCCAAATTGGAATGGTTCTAAACAATTCAAATGGAGTTTAAGCAGTATGTAGGTAATTTGTTGAATCCTCATCAACATCTAGAAACTTCCCAAATGAATTGCTTATAATTTTGAAACAAAAATCAAATCATAATTGAAGTGGAAGATTCAGTAATCTTACCCAAATTGAAATGGTTGTAAACAATTCAAATGCAAAGTTGAAGGTAGGATACCACAATTTCAGCATAAGCAAATATTCCTCACAGCTCAATTAGTAGTCACAGGGTATTTTGTGCTGATTCCGAGCATTGCCAAAATCCACCATAAAGAAATCCTGAGCACATGGGTAAATCTAGATATCACTCTCCAAAATTGTGAAGTTTGGAGAGGTTTGGCCAAAACCCTCTTAACCTCTCGATCAAACTCGTCTCAGAGAAAAAGGTTTCATTTTCTGCAACCTCATTCATAATATCTTCTCCAAATACCACTATAGGGGAGGCATCAGAGCAATGGAGCGGGTGAGCAGAATGAAGGGTGCCAGGATTTTTTGCATCACGCCTGAAACTCCCCTCCCCAAACGGAATAGGTGAGGCAGGGGTACGCCCCGATCCATGCCAAACACCCAACCCATTTACCGTGAAAGTATGTAAACCCTTCCACCAATCTTCATTCCAGGAAGAGGCGTTCCCATCGATTTGTTTGCAGGAGCAGGAAGACCTAGCCATGGAAGGTAGCGCAACGGCCGAAGTATATAATAAGGGAGAGGGTCAAGTATCTATAGTTGTGATAGTAGTTGTTTATATAATGTTCAATATTTTTATCAATATTGGATCAATAGTTATGACTTTAAAGTTGTTAGTGTTGATGATGACAATCCATAATTAAACAAAATATATTACTTTGATTTTAAAAGCAACCGATCATGTGATTCCACATCAGCGCTCAATAAAACATGCTATGAATGCACAAGTATTGGTCCCACTTTTTTTGGGGGTCTTTTTGGACACCTTGGCAAAAAATAAGCTGATGTGACATCATATTTGATTTAGTATGTAAATTTTTTGAAAAAATTGTGTGTAAATTTCTACATCAACGTTTCGGATCATACTCCATGATCCATCATTAGGATGTCCGGTAGATAGAGAGAGAGATGTAAATTGTTCTCTCTCTATTTGCCAGACATCCTGATGATGGATCATGGAGTATGATCCAAAACGTTGATGTAAAAATTTACACACAGTTTTTCCAAAAAAATTACATACTAAATCATGGACTGTGGAAACAACAGGATGTTATTAATCATATTTGATGATGTGGCCTTGAAACCTTAGTTATAAGCAGGGGACTTGCCAAATAAGTTGTTGTAAAAAATTGGGAGTGATTTGAAATTTCCACATAAGATAATTAGAAGCGCAAAGTTAGGGTGCTCAACTACTAGGTCCTCTCCCCTATTTAACTTGTATATTAGATAAATAGTTAAAACTTGGAAGTTGTATCTAATTGAAACAATTATTTTTT
This sequence comes from Sequoiadendron giganteum, assembly GCA_007115665.2. Lineage (NCBI taxonomy): Eukaryota > Viridiplantae > Streptophyta > Pinopsida > Cupressales > Cupressaceae > Sequoiadendron > Sequoiadendron giganteum. The sequence continues at coordinate 455,636,057 of CM021104.1, read as the reverse complement.
AATGCACTTTTTAGATTTATTTTTAACATATATTATTAAAATGGAAAAAAAAAATCCATGCACTAAATTTTTCAGTTATTAATATGGAAAAATTGAAGAAAAAAAGTTGTCCCTCATGTTAATGTGAAGAGGGGTATTTCCTGTCTAGTTTCCCCCATTGTAGTGTGAACAAGGCACACTATATAATTAGTTATTAGTTAGGCCCTATAAACACATGTTCGCATGTTAAGTTTATTTAGGGAGAGAAATCTTTTTAGAAGTTTCTTGTAGACATGTGATCTTATACTCGATTTGTCACATGACATAGGATTAAGACACTTGTCATAATCCTAGTTTTTCCTACCTCTCAACCTTGCCTATATAAGCAAAGTCTCACATGTACATTTTGATGCATTCATTGATCATATTTGATCTAATATATTTGCATCCATTATTGACAAATTTAGTCTCTTTCTTTTCTCTCTTATAGAAGGAAATTTCAATTTTGTACGTGATCCTAGGAGCTTGAGTCCTTGAGTGACTCTAGCATGGTATCAGAGCTTTAGATTTGTGAATCCCCTTCTCAAATTTGAGAGTGATTTTGACATGATTTTTTTGGGGAAATTTTAGGGAAAAAACGACCTCACCATTGAATCTAAAGGATCCCTAAAAACTTATTTTCATATAAAACACTTGATATTTAGACAATGGAAAAATTTCAACCATTTTTTTGAGGGGTTACAAATTTAAGGTAAAAAAAATCTCTATAGGTCATACAAATCTACAAAATCCATACAATCTATAAAGTCTTTATGCATGTGCAAGTTGTTGGGTTGCACAATCTACATATTCAGTGAATATTCCCATCATATTCTTTGGCAAGCATCAACATCTTCTTTAGCCTATCATAGGCAGAGGTATAAATTTAGTAGATTTTTTCATTTTAAATTATTTTTTATCTTTTGTGTCAGTTTATCCATAAGATTTTAGCCCTCAAACATATATTTTTCTAGTAGCTAGTTACGAGCTATCCCACAGCCATGGGGATAAAACCTTGGTGACATAACTCAACCTACCACTTGTCCACTATCGTTGCACAACTCCTACACTACTTATGTTGCTCCATCCACCCAGACCACTAATTGTTGACCCCTAGTTTAATGGGTGACCAATGCCCAAACCAAAGGGTCTAAAATATTTTTTATTGCCTAATATGCTAGATTTAACTTTCTTCCTAGGAGTCAAAATTTTGCAAATGAGATATCATTAGAAAGAAGGTTTTGAGCACTTCAGTGATATGAGCCATTTGACTAGGTTTTTTGCAAGTGAATTTTATTTCTTATTCAAGTTAGATCTTCTTTTTTAGACCTCTGAGATCATAAATATTCACATATTTATCTAATTTTCATGATTATTGTGGTGTTGGAAAGGTTTTGAAGAGATATTTAAATCTATATATGCACTTTTTCATATTCAAACCCAAGTATCTTTTATTTATATTTGTACACATTTTCATTTTGGTTGATAACTTGGACATACTACCACCTGGAGAAGTTTTTTCTTTTGGGAAGGATTCATTTTTAGTCTAGATCATATTGAAAAATTGTAATTTCAATTTCACAATCTAAATATTATTGTATATTTCTATGTTTGGTTCTTCTTGGCATTGTAGTCACACTACATATAAATTTGGAAATCATACTTGTTAGATTCTTGATTAAGTGAGTTGGGGGGTCTCTTGGTGCATCCTTTTTTATATGTTTTCTTATGCTTTTATTTTCCTATAGATTGTTCTAATGTTTCTTTGCTAACACCTTATAACTATGCAACTTGGAATCAACATGCATGGGGTGCCTTATTGGATCTTGGAAATTCTCTATAAGTTGAAAAATGTACATGAACCTAAAAAATGATGATAAAATGGATAATTAATCAATTACAATCTCATGGATGTCTTTGTAGCTTTGTTTCCCTTGATCTATTGTTTCAAATTGAATCATGTACATATTATCATGAAGCTTGGAATAAATTTATAACATTATATAGAATAATAAATGAATTTAAAGGCTATTAAATTGATAATGAATTGATGATCCTTGATCCAAAAAACTTTGACATCTAGGATTACATCACTAAGGTTGATTATCTAAGAGAAAAATATAAAGAATGTGGTATTGAGAAAAGGATATTCAATTAGTCTATAATGCATTAAACAACTTGGTCCTGAATACGTAGCTTTTGTTTCTAGTTTTTGTACTCAAGCTAATTATGGGATCTACATACACTATACCTTTATTTATAGTTTTTTTTAGGATGTTAATATATGAGAAACAAAACATTATTTCTAATGGTTTCAAATATCCATCACAATCTTAGGATTTGTTGGTTATTTAGGTGAAAGAGTCTAAACAATCTAACAAGAAATAAAAGAAATCAAATAAAAATCCACATATACATCAAGCAAAACAAATCCTCTTCAAAAGAAAAAACATCTAAGAAGGAGAATCCTGCTTGTACAAATTACAAGAAGAGTATACATGAAGAACATTATTGTTAGAAGAAAGATCTTGATGAATTGAAACATATTATTAAGAAGAAAAACATTGATTTACCTTTTGGAACGTCAGATTTAACTTCTTTTTCTTCTCATTCAAAATAGTCTAAAAATAAATAATCCCATGCAAGTTTTTCTTCTACATCAAAAGAAAGAAAGGAAATATCATTTTTCTTCTACATGTCTTGGATTAGGGAGATGACTTCTAGATTCAAGTGTATCTCATCATATGGCTTCTTCAGAGTCCATGTTCTCTTCTTTTGAGCCTTGTGTAATGTAACCTATTTTGATGGGAAATAATGAATACATTAATATAACTAGGAAAGGATGTGTCTATATTGGGAATGGTACTTTCAATGATGTCTTGTGTGTACCTCATTTGTTAAATAATCTTCTCTCCATCTATCATATTATACATTATGTAAAAGGGAAGACTGTAGAACTCACACCTAATTTATTTATCATTAGAGACTTGGATATTAGAGATATTATTTCTATTGGGTGGTTGATCATGCATCTCAGTTATACACGTTTATAGATTTTTTTCTTGATGATGGGTTTGATCTTTTTCTTGTTGATCACACTAGTGTAGAGTATGATTTTAAAGATAATTTTGAACTATTGAACTTGGGTATTCTCACATGTGATCCAATTATTGAGCCTTTTATTTCAAATTATCCATCTACTATTTCTTTTGATGATATGTGTGTTTCTACATTCATGTCTACTTGTGATTAAGTGCGACAATATATACGTTGTCTTCCAAATATGGCTACTTGGGATAAATACTTGATAGAAATTGTATGTTTGTTTGTAGTGTCCCCTATTTTAGATTTGAGAGACACCATTAATTGCATTGATCTTCTCTTTGATGGATTTGATTCTTCTTTTTTTTTTGTCAGGGAACATTTAGACCCTCTTGTTCTTTCTCCACATGATCATTCATCATATTTTGACATGAGTGTGGAAAATTTTTATCAGCACTTGGAAGATAAATATTTGTCTTCAAAGGAGATACTTAAGTCTTTGGACCTTTTCTTTACTCATCTATACTAGATTATAGATTTTTTCTTCATCAATGTGGCCTAGAACACCTAACTTGGTAGTGGAAACTTTCAACATTGACATGGAGACACATGGGAAATTTTCAAAGACTTCATACATCTTGAGTTTTCTTCCTTCATATACCTTTTAGGAATTGAAAGACATCATCCATGCACCATTGGTTTTGTTTCTTTCTAAGGGAAGAAATATCGTTCGATGATCATGGACCATCTTCTACATCCATTTTTTAGCATCTAACATTGGCATAGATTCTACATTGAGGGGGTATCCATGGTCTCTCTTCTTCTCTCTTATAGGGGGGAATTTTCTTCGCATGGGGTTTTATCCTTCTCATTCTTCATTGAGAGTATTCTTCTTATCTTTTCTCTTTTTGGAGAGAGTTTTTTCCCAAGAGGTTTTTAATTTTCTTTGTTTGTGACAGATTTCACTTTTATATAGGTACATAACATGGCCTAGTATAAGAATCATATTTACATCTTTCCATCATTATCCCCAAGTTGCACTTAAGGGGGTGTTATTGATGTGAATAGGAGTATTTCCTATTTGGTTTCTCCTTGTAGTGTGAACAAGGCACATTATTTCATTAGTTATTAGTTAGGCATTATTAAGAAAAAATTACATGTTAAGTTTACTTAAGTAGTTAGGAATCAAGAATTTTCTTGTAAAAATCTGATATTATCCTCTTGTTATCAGATGACATAGGATTAAGACACTTGTCATCATCCTAATTTTTCCTACCTCTACACCTTGCCTTTATAAGCAAGGCCTCATATGTACATTTTGACATATTCATTGATCACATTTGATATAATATATTCGTATCTATTATTAGAAAATTTAGTCTCTTTCTTTTCTCTCTTGTAGATGGATATTTTGGTTTTGTAGGTGATCTTGGGATCTTGATTCCTTGAGTGGCTCTAACACCTCACATAACCTAATTTTAAAGAATTTTATTAACAAATTCAAATATATTTTTTTTAATTTTATAAACATAAACATAAAATAAACTAAAAATATACATTTCATTACTTTATATCATTTCAAAATTTAGAACACATATGACCATGAGTTGTGGCCATTGTATGTCAAAATTTTATTGTAAAAAATATTTGTATCCATTTTTTAACCTTTAGTGTCGAGTGAATTTTGTGGGCATTACAATCTTTCCTACTACCAAAATATATTCAACTATTCTTTCATGATGGAAGATCCAAGAAATAAAGATGCATGTATTGAATTTGATCTCATTATCCTTGGGAAATTTTGTTTTAAGGGGAACTAGTCATATTAGAAATTATGAGTGTCATTTGATCTATGTTGAGTTCTATGGTCTTCAAACTTAACACTCCCCCACATATCACTAATAATATAGATTCTTATCTATTATTAATGGGTATTTATCACTTATTTGGTCTAATGATCACTATAAATTATAGTTACAAAATTATTCACATTTATGGGTTGTAGAATTGGCTAGTATCCTGTTGATGTTTCATACTTTTTATCATAACTTTCTTCTAAACTTTAAACATTACCAAGACCTTTCAAATACTTTTAAGTGGTTTTAAACATTTAAAATGGAAACATGTTATGTTAATATGTGTATGTATGATTTATGAATATCCATGAAGTTTAGTAGGATTTTATGTTTGAATTATGGTTGTTTATATTGAGAATGCCTTTGGCATATAAGTAACATTTGTAGTGAGACATCTGTCAATCCACAACAATAGGTTTTTCAACTCATAGAATAAGGACTACTACTTGTTGCAAAGGAGTCAATCGATTGCAGCACATCCACTTTCAAAGGAAGGATGTTATCATTTAATGATCTGCTTGTGAATCATTGAGCATACTTGTATCTTTCAATAAGACAACTAGGAGAAGAAGTCTATTTTCAATAAGACTGTGAATTATGACAGAGTTGTTATGTTGAACACATTTTTTGTTATAAAATGGTCAATCTTGTTGGGTATAAAGTCCTTGTTTGATTTTCATACTCCTATTTCAATAGTTATTACTTTTTGTTTTAAGACTTGGTCCTCTCCCTATTCTTGAGGAAGAGTTGACATATGTTCTTTAGTTTGTTTTTAGTTCATAAATAATTAGGCTCCCTCACAAACCCTATATATGGGATGCCATGTTGCTGAGGAGATTTAGTGATAGAATGGTAGAAGACCGTATGTGTGTTATTGAATAAGATTTCCAAATATTTCTTGTTAGATTTTGTGTAACAATCCTATGTTCAAAATGCAATAAAGGAGAATTGTTTTGATAATATGTTTGCTGAGTGAGTGATTGAAAAGATCTTTTGGAAGTAGCAACTCAAGCAAGGTCCACTTGAGTTACTTCTGAACCACTTCAATTTAGTTTATTAGATTAGATTATGCATTGTG
>CM021104.1:455350262-455629963 GCA_007115665.2 Sequoiadendron giganteum | reverse complement strand
ATCTTGATGAGTGTTGTTGATGAGGGAAGGATACATCCCAGAACAACACAAGGATACGGAAGGATACATCCTGCTGATGATGATTGATGAGAATGGTGATTGGATCAAGGCTTGTAGCAAGGCTGGGAACAAGACCGAGAATGTGATTAGATGATTTGTGCTAGAGTGAATGGATTAGGATTGGATGAAGATTTGAGACTGTTAAGATGAAAGAAGATGATGGAGGGAGAGATGTAATGCAATGGAAGATAAAATGAAATGCAATCCTAATGCAATTTTCCATTTTCGGAGCATTGATTTTTGTTATAGCATAAGACACCAGGTACCATGGTATGTGGAACCAAGGCGAATTAGTGTCTAATGCATACACAAACACTACAAACAAGGAGGTGATCCCAACACCCCAAATTCGCAATGACTTTGGTCAAGCCAGGTATTGGGATAACCACAAGCACAAAAGGATGCCCCGACATAACACAAGACCTTAGGGATCTTGGTGGATACTATGCGGGACAACCAAGAAGAAATAAATAGACAAAAAGATCAAGATGCCCCTATGTTAACCAATAAAAACACACCATAATATGATAGATCATGGCGGCCTTGACAAGTGATGATAAGGAGCTCAAATGATAAACAAAATGTCAAAAGCATCAAAAGATCATAATCAAATTTCCAACGTCCTTTGTCACAGGATAAAAAGGATGGATGGGGTTGATGTGGTCTGTTAAGAAGGATACCTCTTGTTGAAACCAAAGTTGGGGGATAGATCGGTTGATCAACATGACACAGGATATCTGAAATTGATTAGATCTCATGAGACTAATGACCTTTGTTTTGGAAGCACCAGCTAGGATAGGGATGTATTGGACGACATGACAAGACAATGAGACATAAGACGACAAGATGACAAAATTACAAGGCAAAAAAATAGACACATCCTAAAGACCTAGGGGCTCGAGGGTTGATCAAAGATCAGCCTTACCTATGTGAAAGCGCAAATCCCTCGTAGTTCGACAAAATACCATGGATACAAGCGGAAAGATGACAATGGGGACAAACGATGAACGACTGAAACTAGATGGATGAAATGCCTTGGGGGAAAATCAAACGATTGACCTTGCCTACGTGAAAGCACGGGGGCAACGTAGTTTGACACAAGGCCAAAGATAGACAGTGGAAAATGACAAACGAGACAAGAAGTAGAGCCCCGGGGGCGGATCGAATGATCGACCTTGCCTACGTAAAGGCGCAGGGGAAATGTAGTTTGACACAAGACCAACAATAGACAATAGACATGAGATGACCATGATAAATGGATAAAAGGATGGAGCCGATATGATGAGCTAGGATAGGCCGTGCGGATGGGATAGTCGATATGCCTAAGATGTGGATTGCGCGAAGCTTAGGGATGGGATAGTTAGAAGATGAATTGGGAGGATGATATGATGGATAGATGAGTGACGAAAATTGAGGAGATAGTAGGAAGATTTGAGGAAGAGGAATGGCATTGGAGTGCATGAAGGTTATCTTATAACTATATACCAATGACAAGGGATTAGGAGATGGAAGGAAAGATAGAGGGAAATGGATGGATTGATAGAGATGGGGAACTAGAAATATGTAAGGATAGGTGGATAGAGGGAGAAGGAATGGAAATATGGATGGGAAGATAAGGATAGGGAGATGGGTGGGATGTTTAGATAGGGGATGGGTAGAGAAGGATGAAAGGATGAAAAAGGATGAGTGGATGAGAGTATAGGAAGATAAGTATTTGGTAGATGGAAGGGATTACTGGATAGATAAATGGATGGGGAGATAAGGATGGGAAGGATAAGGAATCTATCGCAAATGAGGAGATTCCCCCACTCTAGATGTGTGCATGTGTGACAAGACAAGAGGGATAGCAGGATGGGTGGATAAGGGAGTGAGATGGACATAGATAGGAGATATGGGTAAGGAAGGGATATGGGTGTTGGCATGATAGACGGATGATTAAGGTAGATGCATGGATCATAAAAATAGATGGGGAGGATAAGGAATACGATAGTGTATGGATGAGGAGAATATATGCCAAGAGGTGTCCAAAGCATGTATATGTGCCCCTGCCTTGATCAAGATCACAAGGAATATGGAGGGACTAGATACAAATGGGATATGATGGGTAGGATGTGGAAGATAGACGAATGTAAGAGATGGAGGAAAGGAATGCGTAGGTGGAAGTTTCCCCCAATTATGGAAGTAGGCTGGATGGGGGAGTTACGCATGATGCCTGTTTGCTAGGTTTTCATCATGGTACTTATCCAAGGTGCTTGTTTTCCAAGTTTTCACCATTGGATGAATTATTTTTCTTTACGGTTTTTTTTCTTTATTTTTTTCTCTTTTTCTCTTTTTTTTAAAATTTTTTTAATCTTTCTCTTTTTTGACTTTTTTTTTTGAATTTTCTGACCTTGTTGACAAGGATGTGGATATGGATTTGGAAGATATGTGATAAAGTGGATGGATGAAGGACTCAAGCATCAAGTTCTATATGAGATAATAAGATCCCATGTGTAAAGCGGCCATTGGATGTTGGTACAACCTTATTAGAATGGATGGATTATGCAAGGGGATGGATCAAAGGGATTTGATGGGGTAGATATGTGGGATAATGGGTGGGATGTTGGAAAGTGTATGGATGGAATGATGGAGTGGGTGTGTGATGGGGGAATGTGTTCACGACCAACATTGGCACATGTGGTGGTGGATGTGAGAAGATAGGCGGAGGAATGGATGGAGAGTGTGGAAATAATGGAGTAGAGATAGTGAATTTAAAGACATAGGGACCCAAAATAGATTTATGAGATGGAGGATGTGAATTATTAGCTTTGGGATTAGCAAATTTGGATGTCATTAGGGGTTTTTCATTGAAGGCATGGCATCTTTTTTCTTGGGAATCCACATGGTTTTGATTTTTTCTTTAGTGGGCCTTTGTGGCCGTTTTGATTGATTTGGATTTTGGAATTGATTTTTCTTTTCTTCAACATATATTTTGAAGGGGACATGAGGAGCTTTAGATGCATGTGGACATTTGGATTTATACATTTTTGCTTTGGCATCCAAAGTGCTTTTAGTAGCAACGGGATGGGTATGGGGAGATGGAGGATGTGGAGGATGTGGAGAGAATGTGGATGGAGTAATAGAGGTAGGCTTTTGACGATGATGTGTGGATGGAGGATGTGAGATAGCATGCATGGAGGGGTGCCTTTGTTGATCCTGATTAGGAGTTATGAAGTTAGGATTTTTATGCTATGCACTAAGGACAGGTGATGGACGAATAAGAGCATGAAGAAGATAAGATGGTGGAGGTAATTTTGGGATATAAGTTCCCAAAATGGATGTTGTATATGGAGGATGTATTATGGTGGATGGAGGGATATAAGAACCCAAAATGGACTTAGAGGATGAAGGAGGAAGATGGATGATTGTTTTGAGGTAATATGATGGAGGAGGGGGGATGGCGATAAATGGTTTGCTGGAATAGTGGGAGGTGCCTCTCATTCCTTTGGAAGAGAATTGCTTAGGATGTATGGAGGTTGTACCAACATTTTTTTTATTGTGATTCTTGGGAGATATATCCAAGACCTTGTGTGCCTGGATGTTCTTTGACCTAGATGGGCTCTAAAATACCTTGCTCATGAAGGCCTACCTTTTCCTTGATAGTTCATGTTCTTGAGCATGTGATCTATGGTAGGATTCTTATTCTTTTGGAAGCATGATGTGATTCCATTATTAGGTGGAGGGGGAGGATTGGTGCATATGATTTGTTTTTCTTCTGCAAGGAGACCACCATGGATGAGTGTAATGTTACCAAGGTGGTATAAAAGTGGTGGTGGGGTGACAAGGCTAGGCAGCGATGGAGGATCATATGATGAAGACAGGGGGATAGAAACATTTTGATCAGGAGGAATGAGTGATAAGGGATCGGGAGAGGGATTAGGTGGTATGACAAGATCTAGATTTATGGTAGTGGGTGATAAGGGCTCATGATATGGGGTGATTGGATCTTAGGATGGAATGGACGAGCTAGTGTGATCTTGAGATGGAGTAGATAGGATGGTAGGATCAAGATTTTGAGGAGGAAAGGAATCATGAGATGGGATGGATGGGAGACTATCATCTTGGGATGGAGTAGATGGGATGGTAGGATCTGGATTTTGAGGAGGGGATATGCTTGTATGCTTTGGCTCAAGCCCTTAGCATGGCTCATCGTATGTGGGAGGCACGATGATGGAGGATTGTTGGAGGGAATCCTCGGGTGGGGGAGATAGGAGGATGAAGGATTCATGAAGGTCATGGGATTGAAGTTCAGTAATATTAGGACTAGGAGGAGTGGATTGGATGTCTCCAACAGATCGGGTGGGTCTAGCAGTATAATATGGGGATTCAATGGACTTAATGGGTGTGATGGGCTCAACCGTTTGGATGGTGTTAGGAATGGTAATGGTAGTGATAGGTGTAGGATGGAGGAGGGCCTCATCACTAGTGATTGTACATGATAGAGTGGGAGGGAATTGTTTCACAACATCAAGATGCGGATTTGGGGATGTCTCTTTTTTCATGAGTCCTTGGACAACATTTGGAAGGGATGTAGGATTAGGTGGGGTGATGGAATGGATGGAGGATTAGGAATGGTTGGAGGACTAGGATTAGGGATTGGTGGATTAGGATTAGATGAGTGGATGGGATTGGATGAAGGACTAGGAGTGATTGGAGGACTAGGATTAGGGATTGGTGGATTAGGATTAGAGGGAGGGTTAAGATATAATGTGGTGAAGGGGGGAGTGATGCAAGAGGATTTGAATGATGAATTAAGATAGGAGGACGTAGATGTTGTATTAGGTTGGGAAGATTGGGATGGTGGGTAATAGTAGGAAGATGTGGATGATAGATTAGGACAAGAGGACATTGGTGACGGATTCACGTAGGAGTACATGGATGGAGGATTATGATGGCAATATGTGGAGGCTGGATTAAGGTGAGAAGATGTAGGTGTGAAATTAAGGTAGGGATATTGGTATTGTGGATTGTGATAGGAAGGTGTGGATGTTGGATTAGAACAGGAAGATTGAGGTGGTGGATTACCATAGGGGGACATGGATGGTGGATTGGCATAGGAGGATATGGGTAATGGATGAGGATAGGAAGATTGAGATGGTGGATTAGGATACGAGGAATATTGGGATGGTGGATTATGATAGGAAGGCATGAGTGTTGGATTAGGATGGGAAGATTGGGATGTGGGATTAAGGTAGAGGTATTGGGATTGTTGATGATGATAAGGATAGGAGTATGGGGAAGGCGAATTACTATAGGAGGATGTGGATGTTGGATAGGATAGAGGTTGAGATGGAGGACATGATGAATATGTCGATGGTGAGGATGTTGGATATCCCTTGTCAAGGGTAGCATAAGGACTATTATTAGATGCAAATGAAGACATACGGGGATAGTTTGAAGGAGTGGTTAGATTTTGGGAGGCGATTGGAGAAAACTTGCTAGAAATGATAGCATCAAGGGGATCTATATTACATTCTTCTTGATCAACAAGACTTTTGTTATCGTCATCAACATAGTTAGGATTCCCCTTGACTACTATTATTGGTTGTGCGGGAGGAGGATAAGGATTCATGACGTTAGATAAACAGATATGGATGGGAAAGATAAGAATAGATGATTAGCAAGAAATAATGGATGATGGCGGAGGAAGGATTGGAAGAAGATGAGGGAAGAGTTCTTAATATTTATTTTGATATCAGAAGATCTTGGGTGTGGATGGACTAAAGGTTGAATCAAGATTCAGGTTAAGCTCAGATTGGGACTAGATAAAAGCTCAGATTCGGATTAGATTGAAGTTCAAATTAGGATGATGGGATTAAAGCTCATATTAGAATTGGATTGGAGCTTAGATTAGGAATATATTAAAGCTTGGATTATGGTCCAGAACAGTCCAGGGGTGATAGGAATGAGAAAAAATGAAAATGAAAATTTTCAAATGTTTTTTGGTTTTTTCTATGTCGTAGTAAATCGAGTTTTCAGAGGTCTCCAGAGTGGAATTTGGGGTTGAAACTTGCATCAGTCTTAAATTGGGCCGCCGAAGGTGCACTATTTTAGGGGCTGAATTAGTACTCTAGGAGACCTTTCTGACGATGTAAACGGTTTTGAATTCTGAGCACCAAGTAGAAAATTATGACTCCAACAAGTAGGGGTAAATAAATTCCTAGTATGTTTACAAAAATTGGATGGTTTAGGGATGGATAGGACTAGAAGGAATGATTGGATGATGATTTTGGATTGAAGAAGATGTAGGATAATTGTGACATGAAGGATTGACTTTTTGAATGCGATGAACAAGGAAAAAAGCAGCTGAACAGACACCAAAACGAACCCGACTGTGGCTCCAGATGAAGAAGAAAAGATGGATTTGCCCCTTTGTTTGGGATCAGGTCGCTGTATGCTAGCGAAAGGTCATCTGTCAGGGCAAGGTCGCTTGTCAGGGCAGGGTCACCTGTTCTGGCAAAGCAAGGTCGCCTATCAGGGCAGGGTTGTTTGTTCTAGTAGGGCAAGGTCGCCTGTTCTAGTAGGGTAAGGTCACCTATTAGGGCAAGGTCACCTGTCAAGGCAGGGTCGCTTGTTCTAGCAGGGCAAGGTTGCCTGTCAGGGCAGGGTCACCTATCAGGGCAGGCTCACCTGTCAGGGCAAGGTCACCCAAACAACTTTTGGATTCGACTTAGTCCAAAAAATAGTCAAGTGATATAGATAAACGAGGTGAACGGGCTTCCAAGACGGGCAAACGGGTGCACGAAACGGGTGAACGGATACTAAGAATGGGTAAACGAACATTTAGAATAGGAAAATGGATGCTCGAAATGGGAGAATGACACTTAGAACGGGAAAACGGATACCTGAAACGGGTGAAAGGATGCTCGGAACATATGAGCGGGTACTCGGAATGGGAGAACAATGCTCAAAATGAGAAAACAGATACACGAAATGAATGAACAGATGCATGAAACGGGTGAATGGATGCTTGAAATTAGGGAACGACACTCAAAACGAATAATCGGTTACCTAGAATGGGTGAACGGATGCTCAAAACGGGAACATGGATACCTAGAACAAGAAAATGGATACTCAGAATGAGGGAACGATGCTCAGAACGGGCAAGTAGATATCCAGAATGGGTGGACAGATAGTTGAAATGGGTAAACGAATACCCTTAATGAGGGAACGACACTCAGAACGGGAAAATGGGTACCCGAAACAGGAAAACGACAAGCAAACAAAAGGTGAAAATGACTGTCTTGAGGGCAAGGTCACCCCTTTGAGGTCAAGGTCATCCCTTTGGAGGGAAGGTTTACCTCTTTGGAGGTCAGGGTTGCCCCTTTGGAGGGTAGGGTCGCCCCTTTTAAGGGTAGGTTCACCTGTTTAGGAAAACTACTCAAATTTGACTTGGATAGAGTAAAAAGCAACTAAAAAAGGAAGGGAAAGGTCGCCCCTTTGAGGGAAGACTCAACCCTTTGAGGATAAGGTTGTCTATTCTAGGGAAGTTGGTAAAATTTGACCTGGTCCGGATGGAAAACAACTAAAATAGGAAGGGCGGGGTCGCCCCTTTGAGGGAAAGTTCGCCCCTTTGAGGGTAGGGTCGCCCCTTTGAGGGCAAGTTTTCCCCTTTGATGGTATGGTCGCCTCTATTTGTTGGTTTGAACTTAACTTAGGCAAAAATAGCTATGGAAAAAGACAACAAACAACAAACAAGAAAATAGAGTTTTCAAAAATTTAGGGCAAACGCATTTATTGCAAGTGTGTGATCTATAAAAGTCAAGTTAAAACCGTCATTTGTCACTTTGCATCAAAGAAGAAAATAAAGAGAGCACTCGGTAGACAGATTTGCAAGCAGTGAAACCGATTCATCAATGATTCTCAAAATCTATCAGGTATTTCAAATTGATCTCGAATTCTTCATACAATTTGGTGTGCAGTTGCAAACCCTAAATACGAAAAGTAAAATAGAACAAATAAAAGGGTAGATCACTCTAGATGAGTATAACAGTGCAAAGATTAGATCTATGAGGATTTTGTTAATGCCTAATGAATTGAATCAATTGAGCAAAGCTAAACATAGAAATTTAGATATTTGGAATGAGTTTTCGTACTTCGAAAATGCAAAATTCGTAAAATTCATCTTGAGCAAATTACATGATGATATTTTAACTTTGGACAAACCCTACATCATCTTGAAGGAAGCAATTGAGAATTTGACTGGATTTTGAAAACTCGGGGATATACCAAGGAAGAAATCTATCTGAAACAAAGAGGACAAAACCCTAACCAGAATAATCAGAGATCGGAGGGCCTTGATAATTGTGACAATCAAGAATCATGTTACAAAGTACATTGCACACGAAATAACATACAAAATATTCTACAGAAATCGAGAAGGAGCTACATCGGCTAGCGCAGTCTACATTTCTCAAAAGATGATAATTGAAGGTCAGGACTTTGACCTATGTAGGTTGTTAAAGGATCAACTCATGGAGAATGTACAAACAACAAAGGAAACATGCTATCCTTTCAGGTTTGGCACTTTGATTACATGTTTAGTAATGTACTTCTTGAATTGCTTGCCAAAAATCGACAATGTGGTATGGAAGACAAACAAATCGGTATGCAAACAAATATATTCATATTCTAGGAGCTTGGTCGATTGGGATTTAGAATTTGAAAATTTCTTTAAGAATGTGCTTGAAAAGTGTGGTTCATTCAATATTTCCCTTTCGGTAAGATCAATTGTAGTTGGTTCCTCTTCCGGTGGCATGGATAAAGGGCAAAAAAGAGGTATGGAAATTTTTGAATACAGCCCTCCGAAAAGCAAAGTTCCCATAATTGAGGGAAAAGGAAAAGAAAAATAAATTGTGGATATTCCAGATGAAGAATCTGATGACGAAACTAAGGATCCATTGAAAAATGAATTTGAACTAGAAAAAGGTAGTGAGGAAGAAGAAGATTCGACAAAAGAAAAGCTACAACAGCTTATTCAAGGAGAAGGTGGAATGCAGAAAATAGCTAGGTTATGGTTTTTTAGACCATCATATGATCAAGACATGATTCTAAGTGTGTTAAATGCTCATGTTGAGCAATACAATATTATATTGGAAATCTTGCAAAACATAATGCCTGATGAAATGATTGAATGTAGCAAAGAAACAATAAATTTTGAAGCACAAGAAAAGGAAGCTGGTGAAGTCATCTCTCACTTGAAGGAGCAATTCAGACTATCCCTTTCCAAACTAAAGAAGAAAATGAATGAGTTAATGCAATGCATAAACTCAGCCATTGGCATCTACAACTATTGCATCTGTCGGTCCCATGCAATCAACAATTACAAAGAGAAGTTGGATCAGATTGAAACAGAGTTGAATGGCATTGGAAAAACTTTTGACATATCTCAGGATCTGGATGGCACCATCAGGAAAAGAATCTGGGAGCTATAGTCAGCACACGCAAAAATTCAACTCTCCAAGAACACTCTTGTGGATACTTTTTGGAAGGTGAAGAATCTAACCGAATGTAGGTTGGAGCATATAGTGGAAATATTGAGGAATGGTGAGAAACTGGAAGAATCAATTACAATTCCTGAATCTTTAACTAAAATTGTTAACAAAATTTCCAAGAATAATAGTTTGATCATTATCATTGGAATCATAATAGATGCTTGGAAGAAATTCCTTCCGGAAGTGAAGAAAAACCATAAGATAATCTTCTAAAGACAGCAATTAGTTATTTTCAAGTTTTTGAAGTTTTAATCAAAGGAGGAGAATTGCCAGCATATATGTGTTGAAGTTTTGAAGCTTTGAGGATTTTTAACATGCGTTTTGTCACTATTTTGTCACTGTTCACTTTTTTTTCTTTCTAGCATATGGCTTCCATGCTTTTACATTGATGTCAAAGGGGGAGAGAATGTAGTGAAAAATTCCTTATAAATCTTAGGGGAGAAAGAACAGTAAAATTCCGGCAGTATACCTATAGTGATTCTAACACTTAGTCATTTTTCACTAAGTATTGTCATCAATGCCAAAGGGGGAGATTGTTGGCATATGGCTTGTAAGTGTTGTCATTGATGGAAAAATAGGCAACCTAAATGGAATCCTAAGTCTTACATCCGACTTGCAATATAGTTTTGGTTTCTACTGGAAAAAATAGAGTAAAGAACAGGGCATCCGGTTACAAGCATAAAAGTTGATCTGAACACCTTACTAGACATATATTTTGGGTTGTGGATCTCTGAGGAAGGTGTTTTGATGTTTATAATACCTTAGTGAAGGATTTTTTTGATGCACACTCACTGGTACATGATCTAGGAGATCTGGTGCACTAGTTTGTTGGTTATCTATGCTAGAAGGCAGACCCAACGAATATAGTAATCACGGATGTATGAGGAGTAATTAATTAAATGTCTTCATGCTCGATTATGTTTGTTTAGGTTCTCTCTTTGTCTTAACCGACTTTGGAGGATACGCATAAAGAATTAGTGGTTGATCTAGCCGACAAGATGAAAGTAACTTAATATTTTATGAAGCCGACTGATGAATGAGTAAATCCTTGTTAGTTGGGATATATATGAGATCGGTTTTATCATTTTGATGTGATAGAGAGGTGTGATTAATAGTGAAGAAGTGTTGAAATGTGTGAATATGTATGCGGTGTGAAATCAGTAGAGTAATGGTGCAGATGTTGGATTTATGAGTAGAGTAGAGCATAGAAAAGCAGCAAAATCAGCCTACAAATCCATAATTCAATCTATGAGCTTCACCGAAACTGTAACCTGGTATAAATAGATGTTATCATCTCAGTTCAACCTTCAGATGATCTTAATCTAAACTTGTGTATGGCAGTGAGCCTTTTTCTTTTGAGCAGTTAGCTCTAGGCAGTGTGACTGAATGTAAGTGCATTCTCTTTTGTAAACAATTATATTTGAGTACTCAAATTGTGGATTAACCTCCATCATAGTTTTCCCCTAACAGGGTTTCCACGCAAAAATCAATGTGTTATGGTGTCATGAATGATTAATTTGAATTCATGTATCTTTTTGTTAATGCAATGTTGAAATGGTTTCAAGTATCAGATTGATGAAGTTTATAAAAAATTGAACACTAACTCACGCCTCTCCTCCCCCCCGCCACCTCCCTCTTAGTGCTCCCTTGAGTTCAACAATTGGTATCAGAGCACAGTTCCTCTAAAGAATTTTAGTAGCTTGAGGTGGATCTTGGAATGTAATGGACTTTGATGGTCTTCAACAATAGCTTATGGTGGCACTTGATGACCTTGATCAATCTAAAGCAGAAGTTAATGAATTGAGAGTGAATCTTAAAGATGCAGAGAAAATCATTCAGCCATTAAAAGATCGGATTGTTAAATCCAAGGAGAAGAGAAAGGATCTATATGATAAGATACAACAGGAGGAGAACGAAAATATGGATGATGCTCACTTGAATCAAACCTTGAAGGAAATAACCGAAGAATGTGAAATGCTCGCTAGACACAATACAAACCTAAAACATGAGATGGAATCTATGATGATGAAGATGACTAAAGAGATTGAAGAAAGTTAGAAAAATGAATAAAATCTTGCTTAGACCCTGAAAAAGAAATATGATGAATGCAGTAGAATAAATGGGGAATTCACTCAGTTGCAAAGTGAATTACAAAGAACCAAAAATAATGAAGAAGAACTTGGTAAGCAGATTGCTACTCTTAGGAATGATCTTGTCATTGCAAATGAATACAGAGACAATTTTAAGATCGGTTCAGTAAAACTTGATGAGCTAACTCAAGGACAGAAGAGTGGAAATGATAAGAGAGGTCTTGGATATGAAAAGGGAGAGAGTTTCAGATCAGGACAAAATAATTTCAGACAGAACAAAAATGGAAGGTATTTGGTAAGACAACCTAATGTACAAAAGTTTAATGGATATTTTTTTGCTTGTAATAAGTTCGGTCATATAGTTTCTCAGTGTAGAAGTAATATAAATTCAAGAGTTTCATCATTCTCTGGTCATTGTTTCAATAGCAAAAAGTTTGGTCATAAATCAATTGAATACAGAAATGTGTCAAGTTACTCTGTTGATAGAAGAAATTTTGAATGCTATACAAGTGGGAAATTCGAGAATGTTGCTAATCAATGTAGATCAAGAAGAAACCAGTGGAATAGACAAGAAAACATTGTGTGCTACAACTGTAATAAGTATGGTCACATTGCAAGATTTTGCAGAAACAAAAATGTAGACAGAAGAGGTCCGATATACAGAGGTAGAAATATAGAGAAAAATGATAAAGGGAAAGAAAAAGTGACTATGGATGAAATCAAAGATCAGATGAAGAAGACATGGGTAAGGAAGAATGATTCTGATGCTGGAAATAGTTTCATATCGGAACCTGTTTCCGGTAATTCTTCCGGTAATTAATTTCAGGCCACTGGCCTAGGGGGAGTTTTTTATTTCAATCTTTCCTCCTCTATCTATGGATGGTATCGGAACAAAGAGAACAGACAAGAAGGTTTATTTATGGTGTACAAAAAATTTGGATATCTTTTGCAAAAATAATTCAGACAATTCATAGGTCTGCAGAAGATTTTTCAGTCGTTGTTTGAGAAAATAGAGTTTCTGAAAATTTAGGGCAAATGAATTTATTGCAAGTGTGCGAGCTATAAAATTCAAGTTAAAACCGTCATTTGTCACTTTCCATCGAAGAAGAAAAGAAGGAGAGCACTCGGTAGATGGATTTGCAAGTAGTGAAATCAATTCATCGACAATTCTCAAAATCTATCAAGTATTTCAAATTGATCTTGAATTCTTTATACAATTTGGTGTGCAGTTGCAAACCCTAAATACGAAAAGTAAAATGGAACAATACAAAGGGTCGATCACTCTAGATGAGTATAACAATGCAAAGATTGGATCTATGAGGAATTTTTTAATGCCTAATGAATTGAAGCAATTGAGCGAAGCTAAACACTTAAATTTAGATATTTGGAATGAGTTTTCATACTTCAAAAATGTGGAATTCGTAAAATTCATCTTGAGCAGATTACATGATGATATTTTAACTTTGGACAAACCCTACATCATCTTGAAGGAATCAATTGAGAATTTGACTGGATTTTGCAAAGTCGAGGATATACCAAGGAAGAAATCTATCTGAAACAAAGAGGGTGAAACCCTAACCAGAATAATCAAAGATCGAAGGGCCTTGATAATTGCGACAATCAAGAATCATGTTACAAAGTACATTGCACACAGAATAACATACAAAATCTTCTACAGAAATCGAGAAGGAGCTACATCGGTTGGCGCAGTCTACATTTCGCACAAGATGATAATTGAAGGTCAGGACTTTAACCTACGCGGGTTGTTAAAGGATCAAATCATGGAGAATGTACAACTAATAAAGGCAGGCTATCCTTTCAAGATTGGAACTTTGATTACATGTTTAGTAATGTACTTCTTGAATTGCTTTCCGAAAAATCGACAATTTGGTATGGAAGACAAACGAACTGGTATGCAAACAAATATATTCATATTTTAGGAGCTTGGTCGATTGGGATTTAGAATTTGAAAATTTTCTTTAAGAATGTGCTTGAAAAGAGTGGTTTAGTCAATATTTCCCTTCATGTAAGATCAATTGAAGTTTGTTCCTCTTCCGGTGGCATGGATAAAGGATAGAAAAGAGGTATGGAAATTGTTGAATACAACCCTCTAAAAAGAAAAGTTCCCATTATTGAGGGAAAAGGAAAAGAAAAAAAATTGTGGATATTCCAAACGAAGAATCTGATGACGAAACTAAGGATCCATTGAAAAATGAATCTAAACTCGAAAAAGGTAGTGAGGAAGAAGAAGATCTAACAAAAGAAAAGCTACAACAGCTTATTCAAGAAGGTGGAATGCAGAAAATAGCTAGGTTATGGTCTATTAGACCATCATATGATCAATACATGATTCTAAGTGTGTTAAATGCTCATGTTGAGCAATGCAAGATTAGATTGGAAAGATTGCAGAGCATTCTGCTCGATGAAATGATTGAATGTAGCAAAGAAACAATGAATTTTGAAGCACAAGAAAAGGAAGCTGGTGAAGTTATCTCTCACTTGAAGGAGCAATTCAGACTATCCCTTTCCAAACTGAAGAATAAAATGAATGAGTTAATGCAATGCATAAAATCAGCCACTGGCATCTACAACTCTTGTATCTGTTGGCCCCATGTAGTCAGCAATTACAAAGAGAAGTTGGATCATATTGAAACTGAGCTGAATGGCATTGGAAAAACGTTTGATATATCTCAGGATCTGGATGGCATCGTCAGGAAAATAATTCGGGAGCTACAGTCAGCACACACAAAAATTCAACTCTCCAAGAATACTCTTGTGGATACTTTTTAGAAGGTGAAGGATCTAACCGAATGCAGGTTGGAGTAGATGGTGGAAATATTGAGGAATGGTGAGAAACTAGAAGAAGCAATTACAATTCCTGAATCTTTAACTGAAATTGTTAACAAGACTTCCAACAATAATAGTTTGATCATTATCATTGGAATCACAATAGATGCTTGGAAGAAATTCCTTTCGGAAGTGAAGAAAAACCATAAGATAATCTTCTAAAGATAGCAGTTAGTTGTTTTCAAGTTTTTGAAGTTTTAATCAAAGAAGGAGAATTGTCGGCATATGTGTGTTGAAGTTTTGAAGCTTTGAGGATTTTGAACACGTGTTTTGTCACTATTTTTTCACTATTCACTTTTTGTCTTTTTGGCATATGGTTTCCATTATTTTTCATTGATTTCAAAGGGGGAGAGAACGCAGTGAAAAATGCCTTATAAATCTCAGGGAGAGAAAGAGCAGTAAAATTTTGGCAGTATACCTATAATGATTCCAACACAGTCATTTTTCACTAAGTGTTGCCATCAATGCCAAAAGGGGATATTTTTGGCATATGGCTTGTAAGTGATGTCGTTGATGGCAACCTAAGTCTTACATTTAGTCTGCAATATAGTTTTGGTTTCTACCGACAGAACACAGTAAAGAACAATGCATCTGGTTACAAACATAAAAGTTGATCTGAACACCTTACCAAACAGATATTTTGGATTGTGTATCTCTGAGGAAGGTTTTTTGATGTTTGTAATACTTTGGTGAAGGATTGTTTTGATGCACACTCACTAATACGTGATCTAGGAGATCTAGTGCACTAATTTGTTGGTTATTTATGCTAGAAGGTCGACCCGATGAATATAGTAATCACGGATGTATAAGGAGTAATTAATTAAATATCTTCATGCTCAATTATGTTTGTTTAGGTTCTCTCTTTTTCTTAACTGACTTTGGAGGATGCGCATAAAGAATTAGTGGTTGATCTATCTGACAAGATGAAAGTAACTTAATATTTTATGAAGCCGACTGATGAATGAGTAAATCCTTGTTAGTTGGGATGTATATGAGATTGATTCTATCATTTGATGTGAGTGAGAGGTGTGATTAATAGTGAAGAAGTGTTGAATTCAGCGAATATGTATGTGGTTCGAAAATCAGTAGAGTAATGGTGTGGATGTTGGATTTATGAGCAGAGCAGCAGAATCAGTCTGCAAATCCACAATTCAATCTATGAGCTTCACTAGAACTGTAACATGGCATAAATAGATGCTATCATCTTAGTTCAACCTTCAGATGGTCTTAATCTAAACTTTTGTATGGCAGTGAGCCTTTTTCTTTTGAGCAATGAACTCTAGGCAGTGTGCCTGAATGCAAGTGCATTCTCTTTTGTAAACAATTATATTTGAGTACTCAAATTGTGGATTAACCTCCACCGTGATTTTTCCTCTAATAGGGTTTCCATGCAAAAATTTGTGTTATGGTGTCATGAATGATTACTTTGAATGCATGTATCTTTTCTTTAATGCAATGTTGAAATGGTTTCAAGTATCAAATTGATGAAGTTTAAAATTTGTTGAACATTGATTCACCCACCTCTCAGTGTTCCCTTGAGTCCAACATATATACCCCGTCGGTAACACGTGGTTGGTATCGTCCCTTGGGGTGATGAAATCCCCAAGCAAGTCCCGCTAAGAAAAAAAGAAAAAGAAAAAAGGACTCAAGTGGAATATGATTTCTCTTCACCCAGGATCGCTAAATGGTGCAAGGGGATTGGATGCGTCAATAGCCCACTTGTACAAGCACTCAAACAATTTTTTTTACCCCTTCTAATTAAATTTATGTGCCTAGTTAAAAATGAAAACAATAATCAAGCAAAACTTTAAAGAAAGTATCTTCCTCCTCCTGAAACAAAAGACGTTAGTATTTTTATTGTTTTGTTGTCTTCAACAATCAAGCTGCACAAACGTTAGTAAAAAAACAACACTCACAACCAAACACACACTAGTAGGTCGGGAGTAAGGAAAGACACTCTGAAACGAAATATTAACTCTCTATTTACCTGATTTACCTTTGTTATGGGCGAGGCCACCTCTGTGTTTTGGGCACAGTCGGATCTTTGGGCGGGGTCACCCCTTTGTGGGTGGGATCGCCTATCTGTAGGCGGGGTCGCCCCTTTGTGGGCTAGATTCCCTGTTTGTGGGTGGGGTTGCCCCTTTGTGGACCCAAACCTGCAAAATGTCAAAAACTGAAAAACATAAAATAGAAACTGGCTAGGGTCACCTATTTGTGGGCGGGGTCGCCCCTTTGTGGACCTGAGCCTTCAAAATGTCAGAAACTGCAAAAATCAGAAAACATAAGTTGGGCGAGATCGCCTGTTTGTGGGCGGGGTCGCCCCTTTGTGGACCCGAGCCTACAAAATGTCAAAAATTGTAAAAAATAGAAAACGAAAACTAGGTGAGGTCGCATGTTTGTGGGTGAGGTCACCCCTTTGTGGACCTGAGCCAACAAAATGTCAGAAACTGCAAAAAACATAAAACAAAAACTGGGCGAGGTCGCCTGTTTGTGGGATGAGTCATCTCTTTGTGTCAAAACCTGCAAAAACAGTCAAAAAATAGAAACCAAAAAAAAAAAAAGAATTTTGGGCAGGGTCGCCCCTTTGTGGGCGGAGTCGCCTCTGCGTTCTAGGCAAGGTCGTCTCTATGTTCCTGAACCTGCAAAATGTCAAAAAACAGAAAAGATGAAAGAACATACCTACGACGTGGGTCCCACCAGGCATGCCAGATATGTGTGCAATTATTTTAACTAAGTTAGAAATGCAAAACTAAATGTAAATGCAATAAAGTAAACACAAACAACACCTCAATAATTAGGCCTAGTTGAATTTAAGTAAACAATAACAGAAACAAAATGAAAATGATATACCTTGTTGCTTGCTTAAATTTTTGAAGTGGTTGGCCCTTGAAGATGCTTTTGATGTATGTTCCTTGATGACAAGATTCATGCAATAATGGAGGTGGTTGAGCGATGGAAGATGGTAGGTGGGATACTCTAATGGCTGCAATAATGGCTTTGAATGCAAATGGCTTGAATGACTTGAACACTTGAATGCAATAATGGCTTAAATGCAACAATCTCTCAATTCTAACTTCTTTAACTTAAGGCCAAGGCTCTTCATTTAAAGAAAAATGGACGGTTGGAATTGATCCACCATGGACAAGATGAAGGGTTGTGATGAGTTGGATAAAGGACAAGGTGACATGGAAAAATCAATGTGGTCTCAAAGTACTTGCAAGTACCTTGGGATTGGAGAGGATTTCCTCAAAACAAAATTTTTTGTCCCCAAGTGGGGCTAAAAGTGACAAGTGAGGACTTTAGAAAGTCCACTCTTGTCACCATGGGGATTTGAAATGGTGTTGGAGAAATAAAAGTGAATTTTTAATTCACATTCTTGGAAGAACCCAATGGGTAAGACGAGGTCCTCCTAAAGGAGGTCCTTGTCCCATGTACTTGATGTGACCTATGAGAGGTCATGGGGAAGAGAAATGCATGGGGGGAATAAGTGAATTTTTAATTCACATGGGGAAGAGTTCAAACGTAATAAGGTAAGTACCATGAAGGGTTGACTTAGGGACATGCTAGAAAAGGTAAGTGATTAGGATTAAGGTTGTGCAAACAGGTGATTAGGAAAATTAATGAAGATTAGAGGCAAGTGGCTAAATATGGAGGATGTGACATTAATCTTGATTAAGGATATGCACATCCTAATGAAGGATTAATTAGAATAATCCATATTAATGAAAAGGTTATGGAGGATGGGACAAGGAGAGAGAAAGAATTAATTTAAAATTGAAGAGGATAATTGACTAAATTAAATAATTAGAGAGGAAATGGTAAAAGATAAAGTATTTAATTAAATACTTTTAAAAACCTTAGAGAATGGGATAATATTAATTAAATATGTCATTTAATTAATATGGACGAATTAAAACGAATAAATGATAGGATTTTAACCATATGGGAGTGGTCAAATTTGGATGTCTACAATATCCTCCCTCCTATGTAAATCATCATAAGTTGAGCTTCAAATAATTTGCACATAATAATATTAACTCACCTTTATAAAATATTTAGAGAGCTCAAACATATTTTCTTATCTTTAGATAGTTGTTTGTGTTTTAGGTTCCCAAAAGGTTACATATGAAATTTAAAAAGAAATGAATATCTTTATATTGGAGTAAACCAATTATGTTTTACATCTTTAATTGTACTCTAACTTGGTTTTTAATATGTTTCTTTAAGATATCCTTGGTTGAAATGATCACTAACCCAACACAAAGTATAACTACTAACAATATTTTAAGGTATTATTGTGTGTAGTGGATGACTAAACAATGTGACCATGTTATTTCCATGTTCCTTTGTTTCTCTTTGATAATAATGTGAGATCACTAGAAATACCCTCTTTGTCCTAATAGATCCAAAAGTGTTGGATAATCACCCTCTCTAGTTAGTTAGTCTAAATCATCTATAGTTTAATTATGAATTTCATGTAAATATTCATCCTAACTTTGTTTTTTAAGAGTAGTATTTATGTGGACCATATAAAATTATGATATGACTTAGAGAAACAACATAGGTTTGTGGAAACTATTGCTCATAGCACTAGTTTATGAACACTAGAGTAAGGGAATGACTCTAGTGTCTCATGGTCACTACGTTTCAATATTTCAAGGGTCACGAGGGCATGAGAATATAAGACTACTCATGCAAGAATTACATATCAATGAAAATGGGTTGAATGATACCTAAAGAAGATTATGGGAAAAAACACCAAAATGATTATAGAAAATATGGTAAAGAATGTAAAGTGTGAAAAATTTGACCTTATAATAATAAAAAGATGCAAGAAATACATCTTAATATTTATAGTAGTCATCAAATTCCTTCTTAGTCTTGTTTTCTTTAAATTTATTAACATGATCAATCTTCTTGTACTTCTAGTAATTAACCTTTATCTTTTCAACAAACCTAGCTATCCAATTTGACCTAGATCATATATTTTCTTGTTCTCTCCCTTTTCCTTTGAACAAACTCTAATTATTAGAGTGTCATTTGTAAACTCTATGGATTTATGTATCATGTATTCAAATACAAAAACTCCAACTACCCTCATTTTTTTTTTGATCCATACCCTCGCATATTTTAGCTAATAGGCAATGTTTCTTATTACTATCACATAGCTTTCCCAAGTTTTTGGCATTGACTAGAGTAAGGTTATGCACTAATCTTTCTTATCCATTTTTATTTAAACAACTTCCAACTAATTTGTAATGACAATTAATGCATTGAGGTGCTCGGTCACTCAACCTCCATCAAACAATTGTAGGCAATACATTTTTTGTATAAACATTTCCTAGGGATTAATCTAATATAAAACTTTGATCCAAGACATTCAAGAGAATTCAATCTAAAAGACATACATGGATGGCACATATAGATTATCAACCCTTGCATATTCATCAAGATCCATTCCTTGGGGAACAAATTATATCATTGCAATCCATTGATCATGGTTCATTAATAATTCCTCCATCTAGAGATTTTTCCATTCAATTTTTTAATCTTCATATTATACGTGCTAGTTATTTCTTTGTACCTAAAAATTTTACTTTGTATAAAACTCCCTCTCAAACAATTAATAATTTAATACTAAGTTAAATGTCATTTCCTACCAAAAATCAAACCAAAGTTCTCTAGTTTTTGGTATAAAATGAAACAAATGATCCTAATCTAATGCATGAGTTAAAAAACAAAATTATAGAGTAACAATAGAAGAAAAAATATAACCTAGAAAATCCTTTCAACAAAAAAAAAACTAAGAAACAATGTACCACTTTCTTTATATTTGAAGTAAAAGAATTATATTACAATGAATATGTATTTATGTTATCAAGTAGGTCTTCAAATTTAGTATTAACAAATTATAAGATCAACATATCATACTCCATCCCAAGCATCTAATATATAAGCAAAGGTAAACTCAAATGATTTCAAAATACCATGGGGTCGAATGAATCAAACTTAGACCCAAATGCCCCACCTAATAAAGGCATCCTCCCTATGTAGAATGTAATTTGCAAAGAAGAATCTTGGCCCACTTGAGTCAAATGGATAAAGTAGTCAACTTAGGAATTTCATCTTGGATCAATAAAACCTTACACAATATTTCTTACACAACAAAAAATAGTCAATGAAAAATTACTCCACATGGTCTACAATTAATCTTAATATCAATTGTATTACAATTTTCATAAGACATATTCCAAGTGGAAAAATGTGTCAACTAGAATTTTATTAAAAAAGGTTAGAAGACATTCCTATTTGGTCAAAAAAAGGAATAATGAGTTAGAATGGGTTGCAAAGTAAGTTCTCAAAGGTTCTAGACTATCACAAAATACTTCTAGAGGTGTCAAATGTAGTTGTTTGGGTCCTAGATGATGGTGTCTATCAATTTGGTGTTGTTATATGAGGCTCTAGCACTTGTGATTGAATGAGTGTTGCTAGTATCCTCCAAAAACATTAGTATCTTCAACTTTGAGCCTCCTAAAATTTTTTTATATAACTCATCAAAAATTTGGAAATTTACCTACATGTCAATAAATTCATCACCTCCCATAATGTAGTAAATGATAGTAAAATTTTAGATAGGGAATAAAAATGGATGCTAGATATTGGAAAATGACCATAAAATCCCTATTTGGCTTATTGGAACTCTCATATGTAGCTCATCAAAATAATAGAACATGTGATTGCTAAGTGCTCATGATAAAGTGAAGTGTGTAGATATGTGGTGCATATTAAACCTTAGGATGGATTCTAGCTATGAAGTATTGTGTACAAGTGAGATGGAGGAAAACAAGGAGATGAATGCATCATTGAATGTGAAGTATGAAATTATCTGACCATACATTTTTCCTCCACTCTAACAAGCTAATGGAACTATGTGAAGAAGTACATTAAGTAAATTATTAAAATTTTGTAAATGATATAAAAGGTCTCATGGTCTTTATTTTCTATTAGATTTTCCTTCAATTAAATATACGCTTGGAACCTACAATGCACCCAAGGAAAAGAAAGAGTAATTATTGTTCACAAAAAATAATTATGCCAAAAGATAATAAAATATATATACTAAATCAAAACCACATACACATTTATTTTATTAGCTAAAATTTTACTAAAATATGTAAATACAAATAGCTCAAGATCCATGGAGGATCACATAAAATAAGAGTAGGAATAAGAAACACCAAATGAGCTAAGAAAAACATATGCAATGGAACCAATAGAGTAGGAATCACCTTAGAAATTATTTGGTGATGGTGTAACCATTGAAATATAACCAAAGTGACCAAGATAGATTCAAAATAAAATGGATAACAAGGGGGGTCATGCCTAGCCGAAATAAAATGGATAACGAGGGGATCATGTAGAGCCCAAGATAAAATGTAGTAAATTGGGTATTAGTTGTGATGGAACCAATTAACAAGGGGTCGAGCTATACCCAAAACTTAAAAATAATTATATTCATCACCAAAAACAACAAATAAGATCATGCCAAGCCAAAGTAAAGACATGGCACTAATAAGAGGTAATATACATTATGTGACACAAAACAATAAGAAAATGAAAAAATCATAAAATTGTGTTAACATCAAGAAGATGTAACTATGAAATTAAGTATGAAGAGTATTCAACTAATGATATATGTATAATTTTCATATAAGGAATCATAATTTTCTAAATCTATTGTGCAATACTAAAGCATGTGTCATATTAGAAGCCCCACAAAGATAAAAGGCTTAGAAAGATGGGTTGTACCAAAAATAAAGAGAGTATAGAGGTGGAATATATGTTGTAAACACAAAGAACAAGTCCTCAAGTGGGGACGAACAATTAGTCGTTGGAGGAATAGTAATAAAAGTAATAATAGAATTAGAAGAAATAATAAAGAGATCCTCAGAAGGAATAGTATATGCAACAATAATAACAAGATTGTTGGAAGGAACAACATCAATTCTAAAACTAGTATCAAGAGAACCCCAATGAGTATTATCAATAATAAGAGCATGGGGGTCCTCAAAAGGAGGTAAAGAATCTACAACAAAAATAGAAAAAGAAAGGTAATTTTTGGTGGGTGTAGTAAAGGTAGAGGTAGAACTAGAGGCATCATATGCAATAGGGAGGTAGGGGTTTGGTTGGAGGGATAAAGTTTGGTTAGGCTAAAAATTGTGCCTTATTCTTTGGTTTGGGTGGAGAAAGGTGATGATGGGATAATGGCTAAACAAGGGATGTAATCTTAGGGTGACAAAAATCGATTGAAGGATAGGAGGAATAAAATGGATTGTAGGTTAAGGATGGAGTGGCTAAGGTTTATGTTTGGAAAGAGGTGGTTGAGGTTTAGGTTGTGAGGAAGGGCAATTTATTTTTTGGTTGATATCTAGGTCTAGGAGGTGACACTACCAAAAGTGGAAGGAGAAGAAGAAGAAGAAAGGTAAATATATAAAACTTCAACACAACAAAATTTCAAAAGAGGTGGCTCAAGAGGGCAAGTAAAAAGAGTTTGTTGATTTGCATGAATGCGTATGTCTTGTTCATTGAACCAAATAATATATCATAGCATTCATAATGTAGAAATATAGATTTATAAATAATGAAATCGATGGAATGATCCATCCCATTAGAATGCTACAAAAAAAAACCTCCAAAGTGCATGTAAAATTTTATTAAAGAGATAAGAACATCTATCTAATTTTTCAATGTATAATAAGTGTAACACCTCATAGTAAAGAAATACATTATAATCATACAATTTCATAATTTTATCACAAAACTAAGGTATAGATAGTACATGCACTTAAGCCTTCTGACTCATTTATCTAGCAAGTTAGGTTTTGTTTTACTTTTTATCATAAAATATAACTCAGGTAGTTCATTAACTAGATACACGCTCAATCATGAACACATATATTCATTATCTATACATGTTTAACAAAAGTATAACTATAGTCCAAAGACAAAGCGAATCCTTGTCATGTTACATAATATAAAATCTTCTCTTTTAATCTATACGAGTAATCTTTCATTTCCATATAGTAAGCAATGCAACATTATTTGAACTATAACCATAAAAGCAAACACGCCATCCAGTTAAACTTTGATTCTACTAATATGAAATATTATGTCATTTCCAATACAACAAAGTATTTAAACCTATATCTATATTAATCACATATTGCTAACCCCCTAAGGATTTATTAATCCCTTCACATAATTGTTGCAAAATTAGTTAAATTTCTTAATCATAATTTGGGTTGTGCATACAACTAGGTATCCCATCCAACTATTCATTAGGAATTAATTTCCTTAAAAAGAGTTGAATAGTTGAACCGGTATCTCCTAGGAGGGATTATTTATCAAGAGGAACCATTGGTCAATGGCTCTCATGACTGAAATCAATGGCAAGAAAAGTGAAGGGGTCGGGGAAATTTATATGAGAATAAAACAAGATCCGAGGAGAAGATTGATAGTCTTAACATTGTTCAAAAAACTTTTGGTAATGAAGGTTTTAGTGAATCATTTAAACAACATTATGAGTGGAGGAGAATATTGTGGTGTCAAAAATGTTATTTTTTTGTTATCAACACCTATGTAGGAGATCTAGATAGCATCTTTGGCATAAGGAGAGCCTTCCAAGGAGGAGTAGGATGTCCTAAAGTCTCCTCTTTTTCCAAAGAAATTCCTATTGTAAGCCTTAATTCGTTGATGGTTGAGATGGTTTGAAAGGAAGAGGAAAAGTTGAAAAGTAATGCACTTCTATTTTTCCATCTACCTAAAGATGCTTTATCATCTAAGAAGGTTTTTATGATTGGTTGCCTCTAAAAGGTGGAAAAGGAGGGAAATATATGTATCCTTTTATAGAATGACTCAATATGGGCTTTGCATTGGTATTTTCAAGAATTTAAAATGCAATGAGTGGTCAATCAAAAAATTTAGAATATGGATCACCATGTTTTCTAGAGTCGTTTCTTTTATTTTGATGTTGTTCGTACAACCCCAAATTAACGTTCAAAATAATCCTCCCCAACTTCAATACTTCTTGCCTCATGCTCGAAAACCTCTTGGGGGATATTTCCAATTCAAGGAGATAAGATTTACCTTGTAACAACTAAATGTGAGGATTTAAATTGATAATAATGTTTCTAAGTGTGGCATTAAGAAATTAGGTGGCCTTAATACCTATTCATGAAAGGTCAGCCCACTCATGAGGTCCAAAAAGGTCATACTAAATTCACATGTTGTCTCCCATTTGTATAAGGGTGTGGAGCAAGATTCTAATATTCATACTAACTTTGTGACACTAAGGATTTTCCTTCATGGAAGAAAGATTTTTCTTTCTCAATTGAGTATGAGGAAGTTCTACCTTCTTCTAATACAATTTTTTTTTTATTTTCAAGGAGGTTGTTAAGTATGCTACAATCTTAACCCCAATGAAAATTGTAAACTATATTGTGAAATGTCCTAATAGCGTTCTCGCATACTCCCAAGTTGGTTGAATGATCCTTGGGGTTGAAAACCATGTTAGTGGTTCTATAGGTCCTCACCTTGTTTTCATGGGAGGTTTTAAAAGGTTAATGGTTGGGCCTACTAACCCCAATCTTAATAGAAAAGATAAAGACAATGTCACACCAATAGTGTGTGACAAGACAATCCCTAGGAAAGGAATTGGAGATTTGTCAAGGAAAATAGTGGAGGATATTAAAAAGAAATTCCAATGACTTCTCAAATATAAGCTCAAAAGTTAGCAACAAAGGTAAGGAGGAAAAGCTTCCCACCTATTTTGAAATTCCTTATTAAGAGCCTTAAGTCCTCCCCCAACCCATCTTCTAAATGAATTTGGAGTGTCAGCTAGAATATAACACTACTGAGAGAAGTGCAATGGTTAGAGTGTTCTACAATTCTAAGAGCAAGTTGGACTGTTTGATGTTGTAAAAAGTAGTGTCTATCAAGTTCTCTTTAGAATGTCCATCAAAATCTATTTAGAAGGGCTCCTCGCGATTTCCAACCAATGATGAGAAGGATAGGGGTTCTTAGTATTTTATTGTCCCCTAAGTGGGTTGCATGTGTTGTTGGTAATGACTCTTCTCCATATAATGAGTCAATTTGAGTTTTTGTGGATTATAAAGGATTCTCAATTTAGTGTTTATTAGCTTAATGCCTCAAATTATTATAAAGAGGGTAAGCTTATGGAGTTGGCTACTTCTTAATCTTTCTAAGGTTAATTGGGTTTTAGATGGATTTTCAACATCATTGAGAACAAAGAAGACAAATACCATGATTCTAAGTTTAATTGAAAAGGTAGTGAATATTCTTCAGGTCTAAAATGAAAAGTCTAATCAATATTGTGGGATCCACACTATAATAACAAAAGGTTCAACGACACTCAACGGGAAAGTTTTTTGAATACTATCGTTGCACGGGATCATTTGGGAGTAGATTTGCAAGGGATGGTTGGTCGTTCTAACCCCTTTGCTCCTTCCTTATCTATGGTGTTGCCTCTTGTGGTGTCGCCTTCTGTGTTGGTCTCTAGTGCCATCCCTACTACTGGCTTTTGGGCCACTTTGGGCCTCCATCAGAAGTTTTCTTTTGATGTTGTTTCTAATGATCGTGCTCAAAATCTACCTGCTTCGGCTAGGGTTAGGCCTTTTTCATGTGCCTGTGCTTCCCCTATTGTGGTATGTGGACCTGAGATTGCTGAAAAAAAGGATTTTTATTTAAAACAAGGTGTAGTTTGCAGTTTTAATAGCTTGTGGCCTCCCTTCTTGATCTCCATGATTGGGTTTCCGTCTCTTCGAAGCCTATTGTCTTTGGGCATATTGAGCTTTATTCTAGCGCTAGGGGGTTTTTCATTGCAACATTTTCTTCCCCTGCGGAGCGAGACTATGTGCTGGATAGGGGGTGGATGTGGGGTGTTCATTCATTGTCCATCAAGCCTTGGTCTCACTCTTTCAATCCTCTTACAGAGTCGTTGAATACCAGGCCATTTTGGGTCCCAATGTCATATCTCCCTCTCCAATTTTGGGAGAAATCTTGTTATGAACCTATTGCCAATGTCATTGGATGTTTTTTGAAGGTGGACTCTACGACTCGAGATCTTGGGCATACTATGGTGGCTCAAATTTTAGTTGATTTGGACATCTCCAAATCTCTCCTTGGTGATGTGGTTTTATTAGTGGAGGACAGACCTTGGATGCAACTATTGGACTATGAGGGCCTCCCTTTTCTGTGCAGGAGATGTTTCTCCATTGGTCATTTGGCCTCTGGTTGCCCTCATGCTCGTTGCAAGGGCTCGGCCACCTGGTGGAAGGATTCTCGCTCGGACCATCTCACGATGGGTTCTCCCTCTTTGGATGGTTCCTTCGAGGAGGATGACCCTTCCTTGGTTGATTCATCCAAGGAGTCTGTGTCTATCCAGACTCCTCTTCTGACTATCCCTTTTGTGGAACCATTGTTGGCTCGAACTATTGTCATTGTTCAGGTAGAGCTTGCCCGACCCTCATTGAATGCCTTTGTTGGTCTGTCGATTTCTCCTATCTCTTCTTTTGCGTTGCCAGCTCCCTCACTACGTGGTGGCTCTTTTCTCGGTGTGGTTGTTGAGGATCCACTCCTCTCGCCTCGCTCGATGGACTTCAATTCTGAGTCTTCCCAGTGTGTAGTTCTGAGAAAGAATAAGGGAATCCCCAAATCTATTGCTACTTCGCGGCCTAGGGTTCAGGGAGTCATATTAGTCCCCTCAAGTTCTAGGGTTGTCTAGTCCTTGCATGTTCAACAGTTGTCTGCCAGTTGTTTCTATATGAGGCTTGTTGGCCTATTATGTCAGGCAATAGTGGCTCCTATTTGGTTAGGGATCAACTCCCCTTTGTTCTGAGCTTCTTTCCTAATTCATGTCCTAGTTTGAACTGGCTTATTTTTGGCCCTAAGGGCTTTCTATGTAAAGGGTACAGCACCCTATAAATGATGCTTATTTAATTTAAAAAAAAAAGGTTCAACAAAATCATTTGGTTTACTCAATATAATAATAAAAACAATAGTAGAAGATTGTATTCTAGAATAGACAATTTCTACTTTCATAAGGAGTTCTTTTCCCCCCCCTCTATTGATAAGAATGTTGCCTTATCTCCCCTTTTACTCTCTCTATCCACCATCCTATCAAAACAACTCTTATGTTTCAATGAGGCTATCATCCCACTGATAATAAGGAGGATGGGTTGTTTAAGTTGTATGATATTCATCTTGAAGATGATGTGTTTGAATGGTAAATGAGCCATTCGAAATCTTGTTAGAGGGTTAACCCTTAACTCCTTCAAAATCAATTTTTGGAATGAATATATTAATGATACAAAGATTCCTCAAGTCTTTAAGAAAAGCTTTGAAAAGGAGAAAGTATCCTAGGGAATTCATAGAGGACCTCATCCTTTTTGAAGGAAGGCTTTAAGGTGAATTTTGTAACAAGGTTGTACTAAAAGCTTTAAATAATGTTGTGTTATTAAGTTGTTATCAAAACTATGTGGCACAAGGTACTACAATTAGATCCAAGATGTCTAGCTTAAAATTTGAGGATAAGGGTACCAAATATTTCTTTAAATACTCAAAGCTAAGCATGTTAAAGAAAGGAATGGATCCATTGAAGTTGGTGGATCCTTATGTTTTGATCATGTTGAGATTAACGCAACCTTCATTCCACATTATAGTTCTTTGTTCTTTTCTAATGACAATAATAAGGATGTTCAAAGGTTGCACAATTCTATGTAACAAAATTATTTCTAAAAAAATTGTAGAGGATGATGCTTTGAGATTGGAAAGTGACATGTATCTTGAAGAGATTGTGTTATTAACTCCTTGAATGATGATATGTCCTAGAGCTAATTGTTTACGTGTTAATTCTTATTGGGCCAATAAGGAATGGCCAGTAGAACATATTTGGGATATTTATAAAGAAGTCGTATAGGTAGGCTCCCTTCGTCAAGACATGAATAAAGGAAACATTAAGCTTATTTCTAAAGATGATGATAGATCTCTTATTAAAAATTGTACAAAAATTCCTCTTATCAAAGTCCCATAAAAGATCATGGCTAAGGTTTTAGTCGTTAGGTTGCAAGACCACCTATCCAAAATTATATCATGTTCTCAAACTAGTTTTGTGCAAGGTGAAGATCTTCTAGATAAATATATTACAAGTTGGAAAGGAATGGAATGTGAAAAAAATTTAAGGCAAAAGGTTTGTTTAGCATTGCTAAACTTTGAGAAAATAAATGATAGGATTGAGTGGTGTTTTATCTTGTTGGTGCTTCAAAATTTAGGTTTCAAAGAGAAATTTTAAGAGATGGTAGAAGTCTTGTTTTAAGAAGTCATTGTGTAGGTTGAGATTAATGGTTCCCTTATTGTATCTTTTGAGTTGCAAATTTCCATCAACCAAGGTTGTCCTCTTGCCCCCTCATTGTGTTTCCTTGTTGCTAAAGCTCTTCATTATTTGTTGAAAGTTACCCTCACTGGCCCTCTCATAAGAGATTTTTACTCCATGGTGGTTCTAAGTTGTTAGATCTTCAATTCGTTAACGGTGTGTCCTTATTCCCCTATCTCAAGAAAGCTATCTTCTCATACATGTTATTTAGAATTAATTTTTATTATTTTGCTTCAAGTTCAAATATATCTCTCATAAAATCAATTTTCTTGAATTGGTTGGAAGATTCTTTGTAACAGTTCAATGGGAATAGGGGATCTCCTAAAGATGGTTAAAAAATGGGGGATTACGTTTGCCCTTTCTCATTCCTTAGTGAATTGGACTTAAGAGTTCCAAAAATATTGATAAGAGAGTTATTAGATAGTATGGCCACCTCCTTTCATTGGCTAGCAAATTTCAAGTTTGTTAGTCTTCTCTTCACTTATTATTTATTCTACTTCGTAGAGAACATTCATAAGCATGTAAGAGATTTTATGTTGATTATGGAAATGGTAATAGAAAGAGGCATGGTATTGCTTGTAGTCGATGTAATCTGTCTCAATGATTGGGAGATGTGGGGCATAAAAACTTGAGAACTCGAGATATAGCTTAAGATGTTGAGTGGACACTCCACAAATAGAGATGGGGAAGAAACTTGGAATGTCTTGATTAAAAATAATGTGTTGTATTGTTCATAAAAATAAGAGGGATTGGAAGGGTTTCAACCACTTTGACTTGTTTAGAAACTTTCCAATTAAACCAACAAGATCTCAAGAGTTTGGTACCATCTAAAAAATTTGGGAGCTTGTTGGATCTTTGGCTAATAAATATGCAGCTTTTTCCAATAAGAATAACAATGTTCAAAGCTTTACATATGTGTGGTGGAACCTTTCTTATAACATGACTTCATCTTTTGTGGGAGCTAGATCAAATTGAATGCATTTAGAATTTTGTGGATGTCAATAAGCATACAACTCTCTCTTGGGAAAAAGATAAAGTTGAATTCTTAATTCTAAAATCTCATAATATTAATATTAAGTTGAACAATGCCCCCGACTTTCTAACTAACCTATTTATAATAAGTTGTCCCTTTCCCAAGAGATATTTATAATAAGTTGTCCCTTTCAAAAGCTAGTTGTAGGTTATCTAGCTTTTGCTACCTTTCTAGTGTCTATGTTCTATTTGGTCATATAAAGATATTTCCTAATTTGATGTTATGTTTGGTTATGTTAATTCCTCATGTAAATTGTGTAAAGTTTATAAAAAGTTTTGGTTAGTGTTATCCACTAAGATTTTGTGGTTTTGTAAGCAGATTTCCAAGGAATAAATAAGGTAAAAAAAGGTTAATTGCTAAAAAAAATCGTGAAGTCACCCTCGTATATGTTGCTTTATAGGCATCTCTCATGCTAAAAGTTCGCAAAAAATTATTTTCATGAACTTTTGAAATAGGTTTATCTCACCATTTATAAAGGGAATTTGAAAGAAGCCAAGGTATGCCCAAATGTGGTTGTAAGTGGGATTTAGTCCGTTGAAGTTCAACGAGACATCAAATTACAAGGAAGCACAATAGCCCAAGATCTACACAAGTGTGGAACAACTATTAAAGTAGGTGAAAGTGGTTCTACCTCCTTGAATGACTAATAAATGGATGAAAGATGAGGTGGTTATGGTAAAATGGGACAATGGTTGATGAGGCCTTTGTTGATCATAAAAGTGAAATGACCCTAATTAATTATGGCTTAAGAGAAGGCAGCAACTTATGTACATGAAATGTTTAAGCTCTTAAATTAAAAATTTTATCTCATGTTGATTTTCTAAAGATCTTAACATAATATTTTTACTCAAACTTGAGTTGTGGTCATTGGTTTTTTTAGTAGTGTTATTTATTTTTAAAAAATACATTGGTTATTATACTCTTAAGGTTGGAACCCTTTTGAGATCTCTAGGTCGAACTTTTTATGATGGTCATCTCATATATATAACCAAACTTGAGTTATTGGTTATTGGTTTTTTTCTAGCAATGTTACCTATTTAGATGTTTTTTAGTTATGATACTCCTAAGGTTGGAGGATCTCTAGATCGGACCCTACATGATGATAACTTTATGATCAGCATCTCATATATATATATATATATATATATATATATATATATATATAATTGAGAAGGAAGTTTTTTGTTTTAACTTCTCATTCAATGAAAGAATAGATGAATTACATTAACAAACAAATCCAAATTGATACTTCCAATCCCATATTTAAAAGAAACTCAAAACATGAGGATCAAGAACTCTTTACTAGATGTTCTTACAATGGTTTGAGACGAAATTAAGAGGACCCAACACTCCCTCAATGATGATACTCTAGCAATTTTATAAAATCATTATCCCCTTCACAAGGTTGTAATTCTATATAGTTTTATCTTGTATTGTTGATAATATTGATTTGCATGCATTGGATGTTACTAAATCCTTCCATTATTATGATAATTCTATTAGTGGACCACATGCTTGTTTACATACTTTAATAGTAACTTTATTACTATCTATCAAGATGTTGATGTTAATCATAGTTCCACACTTTTCATTTTAAGAAGGTGGTTTTAAGTTGATGCAACATATGTGTAACATGACTTAACAAGCATGACAAAAGGGAATATTGATCCACTGCAACCTATCTACATAATGAAGAGTCTATTTTGAGTTATATGAGTGATGGTCCCTCTTTTCAAACAAATACATTGCCACGTTTATTTCTCCATGCAAGCCTAGAAACAATTGATTCTTGTAAAAAGATGTTGTTTATAGAGGAGATGACAATTAAGTCTAAGTCATCTAAACTGATATCCTTCAAACATCCCCATCTTGCAGAAGAGGTATCCTTGTCTTCATCAAGATTATTTTGGTGTTAAAAGCATCCTATGCCACATTATGAAAAGATAACAACTCAATTGTGATTGTTTTCAATGCTTTAAAGGATAGAAATAGTGTAATTGAAGCTCAACCCACATTAAGCATGCAACACTTTTAGGGCATAAGATTAATAAAATGCTTCTCAACCCTCACCTTTGACACTCATTCTAGTAATTTGGATTAATTATCATGAGCATGCACATGATCATCATATGCTTAATTTTGCATGTAAATTGGGTTTTTAACACGCATATTATAGGGTAGATTACTTCCTCTTTGATATAGCCTAGGTAGGGAGGTCTAGCTAAAGACCACAAAATAATTCCTCAAACCAACTGAACAATTCCTCAAACAACATTCACAAACCAAATGAAAATAATAAATTCACTTCCATAAAATAGAAATTTGCCTTCCAAGCTTACAATCATGTTGAAAAAATGTCCTAACTATTACACAATATGGAATGGCATAGAACTATCAAGATAGATGAAAATTTGTGATTAGGCTCCTAGTTGCTTTATGGTTCTCCCCAATTTTCACTAGTGTATCTTTGATTCAAACGGGATTTCATTGCTCTCACTATATGTCCCTCTCGTTTTGCCTTTCTCTTGCTCCAATATTCTCAACTGTCCACGATTTAGGGCACATTGCCTTCCAAGAACAGCCTGCGTAGTTCATTTTGTCCACATTTTCCTATCTAGTGAGGTTTTTGGATCAATAATTTTGTGTTGAATACCACGACTGAAAAACTATTTCAATGGCACATGATTTGGAGACCTATAATATCTTATTTCTTACTAAGATTTTTTATCCAAGATATGTTAATTACAAATTCTCAAATACTATGTTCAACCCTAGGTGAAAACCATGAAGCTTTAACAATTACCAAGTGTTTGATGCAATATTTAAGGGAGAATAACACCAACCAATAAAACCATGTGATCCTTCAAATAGTTAGAGGTTTGGATGAAGTTGATCTAGACAAATGATTATGCCAAAAGTCATATTGGTCAACAATCATTCACACCTTGCAACCGAAGATATCCTAGATGTTATCAAAAAGGACAATTGTTGATAAATTGAATCACCCAAGTGCTAAAGTCACACACAAGCTTGCTACTAAAGATGACAATATTGTCAAATTGACTTGTTATTGAAGTTACACACAAACATGTTATCAAAGATGCAACTATGCTCTCTAATGCTACTAAAGTAATAGATATTTCTTTTGATTGTGATTTATCCAAATATTCCATTTCACCTAAAACCCACACAAAACCAAACATCTTCTCAAATACCTTTATTTTGTTTTTGTGTGGTGCAAGATTGCTTGTGAACCCTATGGCTCTACAACACTCTCCCAAAAAATTGTCATACTTTGAACTTGATTCAATGTGACATCATCTCTTGTTTAGAAAATTGTGTTCCTCTCAACATCCTTGGACCATCTCTTGAGATAGAAAACAAGTCAAATAAGTTCAAACAATTCTCTCTCGAAGATAGTGAATGTTTGACATAGTTGACTCTTTAAGTGCCCACAATAAAGATGTAAAGAAGGTTAATTCTTCTATATGGCTCACAAATGATGTTGCCAACATGTTGGTTGGTTGATGATAATGTGTTGCCTTTGCTTTTGTCTATGATAAATCAATCCTCAGGATGGTTGATGATGAGTTACTAATAAATGTTGATGATTGAGTTACCAAACAAGCTTTACAAATATTCACGCTTTGTTTTTGTTGATAGATTGCTTCTACTTATAATTATTGATACATATTTAAATTTGATAATTAATATAAAATAAATTAAGACATTTCACCTAACATAAAGAATGGGAATATATCTTAAAAGAATACTCTAGCACAAATATTAGGCCTATTCCAATAATGAAATTCAAAATCTTTTATACATCCAAATTCTCTTTAGAGTGTCGATGCTAAAACAAATGGAAGAGCATAAACTTGCAGCAAAATTACAATCATATCTATATAAATACCAAAACCACTCATTCACTAAAATTCATAAATTTGTTTCGCTTAAATAAACAAAAATAATGGATTTTCTTGTGCCTCTTTAAAAACAAGCAGCTTTCAAACCTTGGTCAAGACACACCAATAATTGTGTAGAATTTGCACAAGATTCACATTAAGTCAAAGCATACATTTTGAAATACTTACTAATGAAAACGACCTGCAAAATTCTAAACTATTAAAACAAATAATGTACGAGTCCTAACTGATCTCGATGAATCTTTATCAATCAGCCATTCGTATAATAATTCTTGTAAGGACCTAATTTAGTTAGAAATACTTTTCATGGTATATAACAAACTCCTCCCATCTTTAAAGGCAATTTACTAACCAGTGTTTGTGTTGAAGCTTTTGAAATAAAAGCATACATCCAGAATACAAAATTTCAAAATAGATGAGGCATGTTTGACACTATTCAAGGGGAGATCTATGTACCTGACACGTATAAGGTAGACACAATAAATGGAATAAAATAAGGGTGTTTAAGTTCTGATGTTTATTCAGTGCATTAAACGCAAGAGAAATGATGGCTGGTAGCGAATTACTGAAAAACCTATATTAAAACTAATGGAATTGAAAAAGATAGAACTTGGCTATAAATTCATTTACAATAGACAGCTGTTTCGACATAAATATCCAAACATTAAACGCCTATTCCAAATTAATATAGGAAAGGCTGGCCAAATATAAGATTTGGCAATTAAATTAAATGATATAGAAATTACAACATTTCAAAAAAGAGACAAGTGTCTAAATTATCTAACAATGTGCTAACCAGTATGACAAAGTGTCTCAGGGTTGTTATCAAGTATTGGAAATAAGAAGCTACAAAATTTTCCAGTTCAAAAACTATGCTTTTACGACAAAAAAGAGAGATTCTGAAATACTAATATGCTACAAGCATACGCATATAAAAGATGAAATTTAAAAATACAATGCGATAGTTTGATGATCAAGCTTGGTACTCAACAAGAAAAGGCCAAAAGGTTTCAATTGTCCTAGGTACAGTGTCCTTATTGGCTGCATACTATAGCCTCTTTTTAACAGCGTAAAAGATAATCTAGCATATCCTTTTGTGTG
Organism: Sequoiadendron giganteum; assembly: GCA_007115665.2. Taxonomy (NCBI): domain Eukaryota; kingdom Viridiplantae; phylum Streptophyta; class Pinopsida; order Cupressales; family Cupressaceae; genus Sequoiadendron; species Sequoiadendron giganteum. Next base: position 455,594,924 of record CM021104.1, on the reverse strand, counting down.
CAAAGATGAATTCCTGCACACCTTGACATGATAATGAACTTTTTGGAATAATATACTTTACACATGCATTATATTACATTTATTTGGACTGATGACTTTGAACACAAATTCATGTCACGCTTTAACATTAATCTGGTTCATTTTTCGTACTTTCTTTATTATGAGAAAACCAAACTAATTTGTATTAGAGGAGACTAAAAAGTTGACTGAAATTGAATTTGAGAAGATATCAAACTATTTGCCTCTATTTTCCCATTTGTTTTTTGGTAGCAAAACTCTTTAAGGTTATTGAGATTTCCAGGATCTCTAAACAATTTAGACATTTCCTACAGGTCTTCAGACTTTACAGCTTCGTTACATATGCACAAAGAGTCCACTATAAATATCACTAGCAGAGGATATATAAATAAATCAAATAAAAGGCTGCATGAAGAAATAAAATGAGTCTGCATTGAGTGTAGATCACAGTACATCTTCATGGCAGTTTCCAGGCCATCCTTCCCCAATTTACCATCATCTAATATTTCCTAAGGCATTAGTTAGCCAGCCCAAAAGGCTAACTTTACCGATTTGGACATTCTGTGCAAATGGATGTCTACACACTCTCTGTATCCTCTTTGTTCATCAATAGTAATTGTTTTAGAATACGAGGCACACTTTGTGATATCAAGATTTCAGGATATGAGAAGCATAACTTGAATTTGTATGGTAGCGACCTGCTCTCATAATGGGATTGGAATATCTTGGAGCCATTCTGCTAATTATTTTAAGGGGAATCACCCTTTTTTCTACAGTTTGAGTGTTCTTGTGATCAGTTTCAACCAAGGTTACCCCAAGTTTCCGGGACAGGGACGGCAGGACGAGTCCCCAAGTTTCCGATTTTTGAGGCCAAATTTAGGGATGGCAGGGGATGGCTATATAAAATATAGGGAAAATTTAAAATATATAGGGAAATTTTAAATATTCATATGAAAACATGGATAAAGCATACATAACATACATTATAGAACCTAAACATATAATATTTGTGTTCAACATTCTTTGTCAATACTCAATACACATTGAAAATTCAGAATTAACATACATGAATCATAATACAACCTCCAAGTTAAAATTTATAAACTTATATCAAATTACATAAGGTTATTTCCAGCTCACAAATTGGGAGAACATTTGTGATTACAATGAAGATTATTTTACCTAGGTTATTGATTACTTGGCACAGAACAATAATGAATAGCTGAGGCGTCTGAAGGCAGAATTATTGTAGGTTGCTGGGAGTGTGGACTACTGGAAGTAAATTCAATGCTGGTGTTTTGTCTGATATGGATTTGAGCAGTTAAATGTGGGGACAATTGCTGCACTCAAAAGAGTTTTGGGCATCAAATTGCCTTAATATTCAGCCTATTTCCAATTGTGAAGAAGTAAGAACTGTTTAAAAATGTCAAAATCCTAAGTCTTTGTCTCTAAAACCTGTTAGTGAACAGCAAGCAAATAAATTCAAGTTTACACACTTTCGGAATAAATTTTTGTTATTTTTATATATCTCTAATAGAGCATCAAATATTTATCTTGTGAGTGTTCCAGATATTGTGAAAGATATATGAAAATAATTTAAACGAACTCATAAACCAAAAAACTGAAAACTAATATATATATATATTTTTTTTATTTTTAAAACATGCTTTGACGTGGGGGACTCCTGGGGGACGGTTGGAGCACGGCTCAGGCGTCCCCTGGCCGTCCCCGGGACCGGTCAGCCGTCCCTATTTGGTCAACGGCATCCCCCCGACCCGGGGACGTTTCCTGTGTTTTTTGAAAAAAAAGGGATGGTCCCCTGCCGTCCCCCCGTACCCGGGACAGGGCATTTTAGGGGGGGGGGGATGCGTCCCCGGGTTTCCCTGGTTTCAACCCTGCATAGGGATAATTAAGGTGATAACCGTACTGGCCTCTGCCCATAATGCCTGCCCTCAGATCTTTGCAGCCTGTTACTCCATAGTCCATACTACACCCCCAAAAACTGGCACGCTAAAGAATACTAAGAAAATTAACATGCGAATAAGTTTGCAGCCTTATTCCTTATTTATAATGAGTTCCAAGGTAGCCTAAACATCATGCATCGAAAAATTTACCAAATTAACCTATAAAGCTGTCCAATAATATTGTTTATCCACTTTTAACATCATTTTCCTATACAATGTCATCATGTGATTTAAAGGGCTGACTATGTGTCAAAAGGTTTTGAGAACTCACTCAAAATCAACCTACTCCACTACATGAACATGGTTTTGTCCATTAGCAAAAAAGGCAATTTTGTCCAACAACCAGCTTTGACTCCCCAAATCTAGAACTTGGCCTGTGCTTGTCAGAAAATGACTATTAAATGAACACATGTTTCGACATTAGGATTTATTATTTTAAACGAAGGCACATTTTTTCACTTGTATAGACCAAATACCAGGACTAGAAAATTTCTAATTGTTGTGACTGCGTTAAACCTATTTACTCCATTTTAAGAGACACTATGATGTCTTTCCCAAACATGTTACCATTTGTGTGGATCCTAAGTAGAAGTTTAGTGATTTGTACTTGCATGCATATCATAAGACATACAAAGAAAAACACATTGCTTGAGTGATGCATAAAAAGACTGATGAACAGTACACAGTATGATTGTAGTGGGAACCTGTGAGGTGGGAATGTTAACCACTCATGCAAACATATGCTACCCCTACAATCAGCTTAGTCTATACAAATTACCCTTCATATAATGATATGACCTGGGTCAGCAGGTCTCATAGTACAAAAATCCCATCAAACAGAAGAGACCGTGAGACATGAAGGATAATAATCTTGTGCTTATTGCTAGGTGGTTCCAGGCTATATCCCAAGATTCACATTTGGGTCTGGCCGAGAAAAAATTAGGAACTAGTTTGCCAACTGATAATATTTGGGGAAAAATCACAATTAAGTTTATGGTTATTTAAAAATATAAATATGTACTTTTTATTATTTAAACATTAAGATAGATTTAGTAAATTATAATCAGATTCATCAAAAAAAATCTAAAATATACTAAAATGCTGTAAAACATTACTCAGCAGCCTCAGCCCACAAAACCCTAATGAACAGATCAAATTAATGCTCTGATCTGGTGGCACTTAAGTACTAGCGAATCAAGGTGGAGTATCCTCTTTGGTGGTCATCTCTTCAGGGCTGGCCAATAGTGAGGTTCCCTGATGTCATTCTCCTGAGGCTGTGCAGATGGATTTGGCTGTGCATGGTATCACTCACAATGTGAATAAAGGTCCTTTCTCTGGTAAACCTCCTCTACAGAAGTCTTTTGCATCTGTTGTGGGTAAGGGTGTGGCAGCTTCCAGCTCTGAGGAGGCAGTTTTGAACAAAATGGATTGCAGCCTAATCTTTGGATCGGCTTAAAAGCTCACAAATGCTCTATTTCTTCTCATATTTAGTTTTTGGTAATGAAGTATTGGAAAGCAACAAACACTTTTCTGAAAATGGTTTGATTTGCTTTTTTAATCACCTATGGCCTAGTGTTTCAGAAATGCACAAATGGCTGTCCAAACTACTGGCATCCTCACAGGGAGAGCCATCTTCAAATCTATTCCTGTGTGCAGGGCTTTTTTTATTAAGTGCTTGAATACCTCAAGGATAGAGATTTTTTTCTTAATGATCAGATCTGGAGTTGGGGAAAGCATATGCTTCTCATGAAGCCCAGGTTTCCAGATTTCAACTCTTTGACTGAATCTTTTTAAGTAACGCATTTTTTGGTTAGGCTTTAGGCTTCTAAACCTCCCCTTGCAATTTTGGATTGATCCTACCTCAAAATGATTGGAAATTCCTTGGGGAAATTTTTGTCAACAGTATGACAACTTTGGTTTTTCCCATACTAATTTTGCCTGCAATTTGGTTGAGTCGGATATTTCTGAAGACCTTCCAGCTGATATTATGCTGAAAGTGGTTGATCACTTGTGTAAGCAACTTTTGGACTACGAGGGTCTTGCTTTTTGTTATCATATATGGCCATGTTGCTTCTAATTGTTCCAGCCTCAATCATAAATCTGCCTGTAATGCTTCTTGATTGGAAGAAGCGCTTCCCCACCACTTAACTGTTCTAGGTCCTTTGAAAGAGTCTCTGAGCTCCTCTAAGCCACAATTAGGGGCTCCCATAATTCATTCTTTCTCTTCACAATTAGGTGCCACCATTCTAATGCGCCTCCCCTTCCATCAAAATTAGGACACCCCATTGAAGCTAGGGCTTTAAGAAAAAAATCTTTCAATAAATCACCTTTCTACCACATCATTAACCCAACTTTGACTAGATCATTACATAATGATGTTGGCCCCAATGAATTTTGGCAAACTTTCCAGAAATGTAAACTAATTAAAAATTTCCCATGATGCAATTTGTCAAGTGAATTTATGAAAAACATTAAAATTGCAATAACTCACTCAATATTGATGATAATAAGCTAAAACTTGGCATGTAACTTCCTTTTATGATCCTCAAACTTCAATTAAAAAAATTTGCAAATAACTTTGCAGTTGTTTGTGAGGTATTGGTGAATCTTCAAAAATTTGGGTTTTGTCCTCACCTTTGCCCAAATCATAGCCTCTAATACCACTTGGTTAGATTCTCTCATATAATAATAGTAATAAGATAAAGTAGAAGAGTGATCATACACAACACAAGAAATGTTTGTGGCCCAAGATGCCCTCATATCCAATATATGCAGAAATTGAATAAACCCTTAAGGTACGGCAACACCATTTTCATTTAAAGAAATTAAGGAAAATTTTAAGAGGGTACATTACACTAGTGGATGGCTAGAGGTAACAAGTGAATACACCATTTTGGTGTTTTGTTCCATCTTCATCCATTGTGCGTTGAGGCACAAGGAAATCCTACACGGGATATGATAACCAACAATCTTTGCTTCTAAGACCATTTTGCATGTATTTGTTCTGAATTTATATACGATTGGTCATGAAGTAGCATAGCTACATGCTTTGGTATCTTTAGTCTTAGTGGTTTGTCTTGTGTACCATATTTGTTCTTATAGCTCACAATATTCATATTGTTTTAGTTTGGGATTTTAAGCCATAAAATCCACCAACTTCACTATGTAAAGAAAAAAAAAATTAAAAAAATGTAAAAATAAAAAATAAAAGACTCTCTAAATTTTATTTGAATAAAAAAAAATTAATATAACAATTTAAAATAAAATATGCTCAAATAACAGTTTTATTAATAATAAAAAATTTATCATTTGGTAAATCTGATTTAATCCCAAAAATTAGCATGGACACGTAGGTGGTTGAGCGCAAAGAGTTTCCGCTCGAGCATACTATTATTTGCAAATTCATGAAATCATGGCCAATTTATCCGAGTTACATGAGTGGATCACTAAGCAATAGAAACAATACCTGGTGAGCAAATTTTACATTTACCTATGCATGCTTGGGGTTTTCTTATTCTTGAATTTGAATCTTTTAAGTGATAACAAGCTTGTTTTAAAATTTGGACTGTGGGATTTAAAGGATGACTTTCTCTTCATCAATCCTTGCTCTCCAACCTTTGATCCCTGAATGAACTCCTACTTACCTACATGCATCTTGGTAAGATTGCCTTACCTTTGCAATAGTGGGAGACCAATGGTCTTGAGGCAATAGGAAATGGGCTTGGAATTTTTTATTGTATCTCTTATGTGATTCCTTACAGAACTTGCATCACTTTTGCCCACATGTATGGAGATGAATATCATCAAGTGGTTGCCTACTGAAATTTCTTTGAAGGTTGGAGATAAAGGTGAAGACAACTAGTTGATTATGAGAAAATCTCCTTCTAGTGCAGAAGACGTTTTTCTTATGAGCATCAAGCCTCACAATGCCACAAAAAGCATTTCAAGAAGGTTGATTTAGAGCAAGATAGAAAAAGTTTGGTTGTGCCATCGGTACCGACTTGGTGGAATGGTCCTAAACCTCATCACCATTTCATTGTTCCTGCTGATTTGATCGAGGATGACTCTGATAAAGCTCTTTAGGAGGGGCCTCCATCCCCTTTTGCTTCCCTTCCTCCCCAAGATGAGAAAGAAGCTTCTAAAGCTTCAGCCATCAATTCAGCTCTTTCAACTCTTGAGACATATAAGAAGGGCCAAGAAGGGGGTCCCGGATCTGTTACTTGATCCTAAAAAGTTAAAAACTAAAAGCAAGAAACTTCACTGAAAAACAAATTTGTGAAGAATTCTACCTCTCCAGCTCCAAAGGTAGAGCGAGAATGTTTAGAGATTCCTAAGAGGTGAGGTCTTGATAAGGGATTGTGGTTGGCAACATCCCCTAAAAATGAATGGATCAAATTGAAAAATTGGAAGAAGGATCCCACAAAGAATAAGACTTCATTACCGATGACTCTTAGATCTGCAAAGAACAAGGAGGAGGTTTCCCACTGCATGTCAAGGACTCAAAGTTAGACATGTAGGCGGTTAGAATTTTGTTCAAGTCTCATTTTTTCCCTGTCTGCTATGCAGAGTTGTCAATGTTTAAATGTTTAGGGTAGTTCTCTTTTATTTTCACCATTAGATGGTAACTTCACACTAAAATCTATTTTTTGAATGGTTAATACCATAGATTAAATCTCACAAAATACTCGCCAGACTTGTGAGTTTTCATGAGTCAAACTGCTCGCAAGTCACTCGCCTGAAAACTCATTGCCAAGTACTTGCAAGTCAAAATTGAAAACTTGCCAACAGGCACAAAATATCATTATAAAGGCAAAAAATCAGTTAATTTTTCAGAATTACAAAATCACGTAATTTGAATGGATTTTTATTGATTTTGAACTGATTCCAAGTTTTTTAATGTTCAGAAAATTTGCCAAGTTTTGGTGAGTTTTTGCTTAGTCACCTATGGCCTGCCAAACTTTCCCAAGACACAAGTTTTTAATCTATAGTAATACAAACGGGTGAGGGACCCTACTCCCTCAATTTAACTACCAAACAAAAAAATCTATTTTAAAAATATCAACTATTAATGACTTTACTATCATAAGAATCTCAGAAACCTAACTTTAAAATATTAATCAAGGTTGTCAAATGGCAGCAACAGTGGAGCATGAGGGGAAAAAAATGACCGTGGCGGCAGTGGAGGAAATGAAAATTGGTTTGACAGCATCCTACTTAGCAACCCTGCCTACAATTAAACATCACTAGCAGGCATCCAAACTTGAGCAGTAGGCATCCAAATTTGAACAGCAGATGTCCAAACTCTGAGAACAAACTGCAACAAACAGCAGTGAGCTTCCTGAATATTTGGCATAACCTGATAATAGCAGTGAAGTATTATCTAAATAATGATTGTTCTCATGGCTTTAAATAATATGCCCTAGCAGAAACCCCAGCAGACGAAAAAAAAAAAAAAAATCAATAAAGGTCGAATCCTTAAAATTCTGTACAAACTTTAGGGCATTTTCAAACAATTTTTCTTCTTTTTTCTTTTTTTGATTTGCCAACTTCCAAATTTGTACAAAAAAAGACAGCAAACTCAGTGACTTAGGTTCCAGGGGTGAGCCGCAGAGTTAACTGCCAAGCATACAAAAGGATCATTCACTTCTAGGAACATATTTTCTGACTTCCTCTAAGGAGACTAAATCTTCAAAATCATCCTACCTCCTAGTATGTCAGCTTCTAGATAAATCTAACTTGAGAAGTACAACAGCAATGACCTCAAAATATCTTACATAACAATTTCAATTGATGACTTGGCCAAATTCTGGCCTCTGGATAACCATACATATCTGTCTCCTATCCCATAATATGGAAATGACAACTCAGAGAACAATCCCCCAGTAATAAAAAAAATATTGAAACAGCTCTGGCTCTCAGAAAACTCATACAGATCTGAATTGGAATCATATGTAATAGCATGCAATTTTTACATTATATGGAACAAACAGATTTCCAGGAGAGCATTCCAGATAATTACAAAATGAAACTGTACTTTGAAGCCCTTGACAACTTCCTTTCTATAGAGGAAAGCTTGGCCATGCAACCAAGATCTTAATAGAACATCTGAAGCTTTATAAATTACTTACTATGCAAGATTTCCACAGCTTGGCCCATATCATGCGAGCAATTTTCTTGATTGGACGTAAATTCAATGCCTGGTTAACTCTGGGATTCTAGTTCTTGTGCTGTTGGTGGAGTAGAAATTCAGTTGAACATATCATTCAATTGTAAGAAAGCAAAATAAAGATCTAAAAGGAAGATGCATACTTTCCAAAAAAAGGGGTCATAAAAAGCTTATCAGAAAATGATAATTTACCTTTGAGAATGAATGCCTGAAGTAGACTCTGAGCTCTGTGTGTTTGCTCTGGAGATCCAGATATTTCAACTACTTTCTCGAATCCAGGTCTAACTTCAAGCAAGTTAACAATTGCCCCTGACATCTGAGGAAATAATGGAAATATCCTCAAAAACTGTTTAAATAAAACACTAGGGGCAGTAACAAGAATCACACTGCCCCTGACATTTGTAGAACTAAAGGAGATATCCTTAAAGAAAACTTAAATTAAAAACTAGGGCAGTATGTGGCATCAAAAAAGTGAATAAAAACTGTTGTTTTCTACATCCAAGCTCCTGAAATCTCATAATAGCATTCCATTTACACAGCAATTGAACTACATAGGTTTAAAATAGGCAAAAGATGAGAAAAAATAAAATAAAATGATTCAAAATATTCATTAAATAATAAATATAGGCACTTCGAGAAAGAAGTCTTTTATGTAGATTTTTCTAAAGATAGGTATGCAATTTTATGTATATAAACAAAGATGAATATGTGTGTGTGTATGTGTATGTGTATGTGTATGTAAGTGTGTGTGTGTGTATGTGTACGTGTACATGTATGTGTACGCATGTGTGTGTACGTGTGTGCATGTGTGTGTATTTTATATTATGGATATATATAAGAATTGTATTAATTATATATAATAATATTACTCACATATGTAAGTAATACTACTCATATATATTATATACAAATAAAAGTAGCATTTCTATATACATTACTTGTATGTGTGTATACGAGAGTATCTTCAAAACCACATAAATAAAATAATGTATAGATATATGTATAATATATAAAAAATTATATAAACATTGTTGATGTTATAGCATCTTAGGGCTGCACTTCCATTGCACACGTTTCAAGGAGAAAGCATAAATTAAATGATAGCCTAATCGGCTGTTTAATTTAAATTGCTAATATTCAATAAACATAAAGGGCCGACCCTATGATGGTTCGCATGATTTGTTTATTCTTTGGGCCAACCTACTTTGTAATTAACATATTATGTATTCTTCATAGACGGCCGACCTAAGTCGAGGAGGCGCCTCAATTGTATATATACAAAGTCTTTCCTTGTCATTACATCATTAAAAGTTCATCAAGTATATTCGCAATTAGAGCAGAAGTTCGCACCTTCATAGCAGCAGTCTGAATTCAAGGAAGATCATATTCATTTGTATATCTTGCATCTAGGAGAGGTGCGATTTCATTGTATCAATTATTGGCCATTGTTGGGCCTAAGTTGTAAGCAGATTTCTGCTCTTGTTCTATATTATATAAGAGGATTATTTGCTGGGTTTTTCTCCCTCAAGAGGAGAGTTTTCCCAGGGTATCTTGCTGTGTTTATTATCTTATGTGTTGCAATACTTTAAGTACTTTCTGTTTATGATCTGATCTAAGAAACACTAACATGGTACTAGAGCGGGTGTGAAAAAGACTGTGATCAGATTTAGTTTGCAGCACTCACTCTAATCTTTTTCAGTCTATCTCCTAATTCAAATTTCAAGATGGTGAATGGTCTGAAAATTGAGGATAGACTCGAAGGAGTTTCTAACTACACCTCATGAAGGTTCAGGATCATGCTCACATTGGAAGAGAATGATTTGGCTGAGTTTGTGAAAACAAAAGTTCCCGAACTTGAGGAGGAAGAAGAAAAGTTGCAGTGGAGGAAGAAAGATACTAGGGCAAAGAAAGTGTTGGTTGATTCTGTCAAAGATCATATTGTTCCGATTGTCTTGAAGTTGGATACCGCAAGGGAGATGTTCAAAACATTGGAAGAGATGTATGAAATCAACAACACCAGTCGTGCCCTAACCTTGAAGCAACAACTACTTCACATTAAGATGGCGGAAGGAGAGTTTGTCATCACCTACTTCATGAAGATTTCCGAATTGAGAGATCAACTTTCTACCATTGGTCATATTGTTGATGACAAGGATTTGACCATGTTGGCTCTCAATGGTCTTCCACTTTCATGGGAGTCGTTCATTCAAGGAATCGGTGCAAGATCGAAACTTCCCAAGTTTGATCGATTAAGGGCAGACTGCATTCAAGAGGAGTCGAGGTTAGCGGCTAGAGGCATTGGTCAAAGTTCAAAGAATGAAGATTTACATGCTCTCACCTCTTTTTCATCGAAGAAAGGAAAAGTTTGGAAGAAAGGATTCATCAAGAGGAATCGAGATAATGGGTCAGATGGTGCTCCTGCATTCAAGAAGAAGTAGGACCTCTCTCGTGTTCAATGCTTTAGATGTGACAAATTTGGTCACTAGGCAAAGGTGACCAATGCGAAGGATTGCCCTACCAGGCCTAATCAACATGTTTCATTTGCGGATGTGATTGAGATCTCTCCCCAAAATGATTCTAGTGAATTTCTACTCTAGTCATGAGCCTATGTTCAAGCTGTGAAGGTTGTGTACTGATTTGAGTGCAAGAGCAGCGTATCATACCATGTCCACCCTTCAAAATATTTAAGAGATAAGTATTCTTTGTTTTGATTACCATTCTAGGCTAAAATTCAGTTTGTTGAGTTGTGCAAATCTGACATTATTTACTTAGGATTATGTGTGACTAGTAAATAGTGATCTCTGTGATAAGATTCTCTAGATTTATTCATTGCAAGTTGTATCATGCTAAATTGTGAAGATTGTCTTTTGAGATCAGCTCTTCTCAGAAATTGAAAGAAAGTCATGTCATGATTGATGAATTAATTATCTATTCTCAGGAGATTTTTGAAGTATTGCATGGTTGAATAATGTTCATGAATTGTTTTATAGCTACTAATTCATGCTTTTGAGATGGTCAATCATGTATGCTCCTAGTTATGGTATGTCTATTTGAGATAGTTGAGTTCCATGAACTATTAGTAATCTCTTGTTAATGATTTCAGGATAAATCAAGAAGCGTAAGAGATTGCTTTCAAGAAGAGTTTGATGCATCTTATAGGTTGAAGGATGGAGACTCTACTTGTAGCTATGAGGCTAAGTGATTAGCTGAAGACATCTTTTTCGAAGAAAAAGAATTAACCTTAAGAGGGAGTTCTATGACTCATTGAGAATAAGTAAGGGTTGCAGTGTTGCAAGGCCGGATGTTAAATTGTTGACGTACCTCTTCAGCAGTTGGGTTCTGAATTGCTCAAGTCAACCTGGATTGGTAGCTCCGCAAACCTATTTAGAATAGAGTGATCTGGGATGCAGTCGAAGAGGACAACCCTGAATCTCTACAAAGGTGTGCGTTGGAAACCATTTCTCTAAAGCAAGCGTTGCAGGCAATCTTGGTAAAGTGGTTGATGCAAGTGATTGAAGATTCAGAGGGAGCCTACTGAACCTAAAGAAGATGGTTGTGTTGCCTTGGATGTTGTCTTAGTTGATGTCTACGATGATATCCTGTTACAGCAGGAAGCAGTCTCTTGTGGCAGTTCCAGAAGTGGTGTGGCTTTGAAAGCTCCTTGCAGGATTGGTTGAACATTCGTTGAAGCCAATTGTCATCCTTTGTGTTAATCAAAGCTTTGAGAAGCTTTCTGTCTTTCCATGTGTTTCATGAGAAAACTAAGCATACCGCTATATCAAAGATATGGTATTGAGTAAAGATATTCAGTTAAGGCATATCAGCACTGATGAGCAGATGGCAGTCATTCTCATCAAGCATTTTTTGGGATAATGGTTGTGTACCTTCGAGACAAGCTTGATATGGTGGAGAATGAAGTCCTTGCTGAGAGGGAGTCTCAGTATCAGTGTTCCTTTGATAATGCATTTCTCTATTGAGAGAGATTTGAGGTGTAAGCCCTTGGTAATGCATTTCTCTATTGAGAGAGATTTGAGGTGTAAGCCCTTGGTAGTGCATTTCTCTTTGACATTTGAGGTGAAAGCCCTTGTTTCCAGTCTTTGGGAGAGCCATGGTGGATGTCATGTGTGTGACTCCATGAAAGATCACGTGAGGGAATCTGTGATGATTTACTTGTACTTGTGTGTCACCCTCTGGAGGAGCCATGGTGAAAGTCACATTGAGGTGACAACATCACATTAAGTGATAAGCACTTGTACATACCATCTATGGAGGTAGCCATGATGGTTGATATCACGATGAGGTGATATTCTATTTGTTTTCACATTGAGATGATGTGCCTTGTGCAGGTGGAAGTATCATCCCTAGCTGAGAGGGAGTGTTGATGTTATAGCAGCTTAGGGCTGCACTTCCATTGCACACGTTTCAAGGAGAAAGCATAAATTAAATGATAGCCTAATCGGCTATTTAATTTATATTGCTGACATTCAATAAACATAAAGGGCCGACCCTATGATGGTTCACATGATTTATTTATTCTTTGGGCCAACCTACTTTGTAATTAACATATTATGTATTCTTCATAGAGGACCGACCTAAGTTGAGGAGGCGCCTCAATTGTATATATACAAGGTCTTTCCTTGTCATTACATCATTAAAAGTTCATCAAGTATATTCGCAATTAGAGCAGAAGTTCGCACCTTCATAGCAGCAGTCCGAATTCAAGGAAGATCATATTCATTTGTATATCTTGCATCTAGGAGAGGTGCGATTTCATTGTATCAATTATTGGCCAATAGCAGCAGTCCGAATTGAAGGAAGATCATATTCATTTGTATATCTTGCATCTAGGAGAGGTGCAATTTCATTGTATCAATTATTGGCCATTGTTGGGCCTAAGCTGTAAGCAGATTCCTACTCTTGTTCTATATTATATAAGAGGATTATTTGCTGAGTTTTTCTCCCTCAAGAGGAGGGTTTTCCCAGGGTATCTTGCTGTGTTTATTATCTTATGTGTTGCAATACTTTAAGTACTTTCTGTTTATGATCTAATCTAAGAAAAGGTGCGATTTCATTGTATCAATTATTGGCCATTGTTGGGCCTAAGTTGTAAGCAGATTTCTGCTCTTGTTCTATATTATATAAGAGGATTATTTGCTGGGTTTTTCTCCCTCAAGAGGAGGGTTTTCCCAGGGTATCTTGCTGTGTTTATTATCTTATGTGCTGCAATACTTTAAGTACTTTCTGTTTATGATCTGATCTAAGAAACACTAACAAACATATGTCAATGTAAATATTTGGTTATATTAAAGATAAATCTCTAATTGCGTAATGAATATAACACATCATACTTGCTATTTATTATAGATTTATATTCTATTTTTCACTGTAATATAAATTAACTATATATCTAATCATATAGTTATTTTAAGAGTATTATCTTCTATTTTATAACCTAAAGTAAAAGAAAATATATATTTTATTTACTAAACCACATAATTATTTCATTAAAATTAATTGATAAATGTACAATATATAAAAAATAAATAAAAGTATAAATCAATATGAATATCTCGTTATTACAGATAAATCTTTAATTATGTAATGACTATAACATATCATACTTATTATCTATTATAGATTTATATTCTAACTTTACTATAATATAAAAATATTATCTCAATTATATATTTAATCATACAGAATTATTTATTAAAGTGAATAGCTATTTACTATTTTATTTAAAGTACATAATTATTTCACTAAAATTATTTATTCACTATAGCTGAATGAAAGTAACCATGCACACATATACAATAATTTTATAGAGTTATTAAACTTCTCTATGGTGGCCATATGTTTTATTTGTTTTGTATTTTTATTTTGTATGTTAGCTATTTTATAGTTTTTGTTAACACACTCACGCTATTATACTCCACCCCTTGCTGCCATTGTAGTTATGCCTCTTGGCATAATTGAAAAAACTGCACTGCATAATACCAGGCCTCCAAATTAAGAAGCAAGCACGTAGTGAATAAATTGCACCTTAAATGCATGTAATTGATGCCAGTTTTTTCAAACTTATTGCAGTTTGACCTGGTAATCCCCTTTCTGATTGATGTACTATGCTATGCTAAACCTTGAGTTACATTAACATTGAGTATAGAAATTAAAGGCATCCTTCCAAGGTAAGAAAGATCTTACCTCACTGATTTGAGCAATATTGTTCTCAGATTTCCGAATAAGTGCTGCAATTGCATATTCTGGTATGACAACTTCAACTGTAGTTTTAGTAACTAGACCACCGGCTGATCTGATATATTCCATCAATCAAACAAAGCGTTAGAAGTGTCATGAGTTTAGAAAATGCAATATAATGCACTTGACACAAACAAAATATTACAAGCATCTGCTGTACCTTCCTAATCGCACTAATGCTGCTTCATGCACAGTTCTTTCCTTATTGTCAAGACCCCTAGTGCCACTGTCTCCATCCTGCATTGATCACATATGCAATGAACTTTTAAATAATCACTTGCATAATACTTTGCTTCCAATTAAAAAAAATACTATCACCTAGGAAGGCAATGGAAAGGAAGTGAGAAAGATAATATTTTTAAGTAATAAGAAAATCTATCAAGAAAACAAAAAGTCTAACCATCAGGCATTACCAAAATCCATATTTGCTGCCATGCCAGAACAGTATCAAGTTGCATGTCTTATAAACAGGCACCAAAATCTGGGATCAAACTCGACCAAATTATAGACTTGTAATTTAAAATAACAGATAGTCAATCCATTCTTGCATCAAAAATTCATGCCTCTATAACACTCAGTGATGTTTACAAGTAGAAGTTTAGTCTGACTGGTATATGAGTAAAACTGCTTCTCCAATCCTCTTATCACTTATGCTTATTCAGGTGAAATTGAAGGATTTTGGTAAGATTGTCAAATTAGAATTATCCAACAGCTAATAGATATGAGATTCCCAAAAATTATAACAGAGAAAATTAGCTATACACATTTTCGCTAAGAAAATAAGCTATACACATTTTCGCTAAGAAAATATCAATGAAAATATGTCTACATAAATGATGAATACAAGTGCTTCAAATTTGTGTGTTAGAAATCAACTAAAAGCAGTTGAGCAGCACATTAAGATTTGATTGGAATCGAAATTACCAATGAAGTTAACTGCTGACCCTTGCTATAAAATGTCAGGAGCCACCAGCCACAGCTGCAACAAAATACAAGGCCCATTGTGGAAATTTTTAAAATTGTAATTGAGTCTTTCAGTGCCACCAGCAGCACTCAGAATAAAAACAGGGATAAATGAAATAAAATAACCGCAGCCACCAGTTATCCAAGAATAGCAAATGTTTAATAGGAGCCTCTGCCATCCGGAAATCAGAATTGGGTCCCAGCTTGAAAATGGGATAAGTAAAGAGCCACACAGACCTAAACAAGAGCCCAGAATTTTTTTTACACTCCACATGCAGCGCTAGAGGGTATGTCGGTCCCACGATAGCACTGGGTGAATATTTAAAGGAAATATTTGAAAAGACTTGTTACTTCACTTCTAGCATTTCATCAGCAGCATTTAGGAATAGGTGATGAGAAGGATCAGGCAAGAATTGTGGGCCCCTGCAAGAACCTGGAAGGAAAAGCCCAAATTTGAATTTATGTTCATGTAGGGCTCAGGAATGCAGCGCCCAGAAATTAAAATAAAACCTTTGATTTATGCCAACAAGGTATGTGGGCCCCACCAATGAACTGACACAACCAAGAAGTCAGAACCAAAAACCTGAAAAGACATGTTGACTTGAAAACACACACCAAAAATTAGAACAAATGCCAAAATCGAACTGCCGTGTTTTGGGGCAATCCAATATTGCCTATGGACCTGGATGCTCCTGCATCAGATGTGCATACTAATTCCATGCATGAAAATAATTACAGGGAAAGAAGTAGTGGATTTGTTCTTTGCTAATGTGTGGAGGCACTATAGGCTATGTAAGTCAATTTCTCCATATAGAGATACACATTTTATCAGAAGGTTTTGATCCACTTTTGGGGAGAAAATTAGTCAAGGAAAGTGGATGCTTTACTACTACCAAGCTGGGACATAGCCTCTGCCATAGCCTTGGATACCATCAAGAGGCAGGATGCTAATGAGGATGTTTTGGGAAGTGAAGAGCATGCCAAGGATCTCTTCTTTGGATCTATATTTAATATAAAGTACGAGAAATTAGCTATTTGGGTTGTAGCTCCAAAACATAATAAGCCTCAAGTAGCTCAAACATAAATGAGCTAAGGAGAAACTTAATTATGAAAAGGCTAGGAGATACAACTGCACCACAGGCTACTTCTCTAGTAGTGAGCATTACTCTGTTCAGTGAAGCTGCTGTCAGAAAATTGCAAGCCAATTTTGATAAATTGCAGGCAAAACATACCAAGTTGCTACATGAGTACAATAAAGTTAAATCTATGGTAGCACAACCTAATCTTAATATGGTTGAATCTATAATGCCTCCTACTTCTTTAGACACAATGTCTCGGTAGGATAAAGATACTCTTATGCTTCCAATGAAAGGTCTGAAAGAAGAATTAAAAAAAAGTCAGGTTGTAGAGGCTACAAGAAAGGCAAAAGGGATAAATGATATCTCATATCTCTGATTTAATGTGTATGATTTTTTATTATAGAATTTATCGTATTTTGAATAAAGTTGATGATGCTTGGGCATGTTATGATAAATTAAGAAGAGCTAAAGATTGCCCAATTAGGCAAGAACCAATTTTGAGGCAAATTTTGAGCACATGGATCCCAAGGTTGGCTACAATGAATGCCATTCAAGGATACACAACATATAATCCTGATGCTCCTAAAGAAATATCAAGTCACGTGAAGTGGTTGGCCTCCTAAACAATGTTTCTACATTCCAAAGCAAACTCGATTTTGCACTTAAAGAGAAGATGGATAATTTCAAAATCTTACAGTGTCAATTGCCTTCAAACGGATGTAGGTGATGAAATGAAATCATTAGAAGATTGAAAGCAGAATTTCAAGATATTACTCCAATTTTGATTACATCAGTCATTCAAGGTGACAAAGTTGATCCAATTTTGTGTAACACAAATTTAGACAACTTACTAAAGCTAGAAAGATTTGCTAAGGAAACTAAATATTGTTGGATGATAGGTGTCAAGCCCACCAAAATAAGTGGCTAAAATTCTTGACCATAATTGGCCATCTGATGAAAGATTTGCCAACTAGGTAAACAAGTATTCTTGAAACCTAAGTGACGAGACATTTTGGCATCCCTAAGGCACATTTCAAATCCCTTCGAAGCATTCTAAGCTTCTATCTCCCCTTTTTTTGCAGAAATGATTAGACAAATGGTCAAAAGTGATAATGAGTTTTGATTTGCACAATAGCTAGATTAAACTATGATTAAAGGGATAATCATCAACATAGGGTGATTACAAAAGGCATACGAGTTCAAAATTTATGGTCTCATTTGGTTACAATTTTTCTTGTTGCCAAGAGAGTTACTCAGAGATAGTTTGGAGTCATCTGAGAAAAGCAATTATGAAGGTTAATAAATTTTCTTTATCATTTCATTTTTCAGTTACCTGGTTCCTACAAAATGAAAAGTTAGAGCCATCCAAGCTTGAACTACATGAATAGAATGGATGGGATTGGAATGAAAGCAACTAGCTGCAAGTTGTTGTTGGTTGGTTATTCACCTCCCCTCACCCATCTATCATGGAGGATGAAGAGGTCCCTATGAAAGGTGGCTCTCCAACTCCCCACTATCCTTTATATGTAGCTGAGCTTACTCAGCAATTCTTGCATAAGTGGTGGAGCTTATCTTCTCATTTCGCATGGATTTTGGAGTTTACTTAATAGCTCGTCATGTGTAGGCAGCACAAAGGCTACTTGTTTGCCAGCTCAACCTAAGGATTGGAAGTTGTTTTGAGTTAGTTGCAAAGGTTGGTTGGAAGATGGAGCTATCTCGCATCATTGTTCCTTCTCTTTCATTGTAGTTGTCCAGCCTAGATTGAGGGTGATGGGTTCCCCATACACAAGCTCAATTAATGGCCCAACGTGTAGGCAACGCAAACGCTACCAGTTGATAGCTTTACCTAAGAATTGGAAGTTGTTCTAGGTTAGTGGCAAATGTTGGTTAGAAGACGGAGTTATCTCACATCATCATTCCTTCTCTTCCGCCTGTAGTTGTCTAACCTAGACTAAGGGTGATGGTTTCCCACATACAAGCTTCATGTTGACTCATCCATTCATTGAGTTGCGAGTGGCAACATCACCCCAAAATAACTTCTCCTTCCACAATCATAGCACTAACTAATGTGGATATATGCGGATCATTTTTACTTCTTCCACATCACCATGCCCATGTACAAGTTCCTCATCAACAACGACAGTTACAGTACAATTATGCTCTAACCAAATATCTCAACAACCTGTAAGAGATCATGAACTTCTCCAAAGTGATTCTCATGACTCCCTCCCATTTGGTTCGTAGGTTGTTCATCAAGCTATTAAAATGTGACAAGTGTAACCCATCCTTGGGAACTTTCTTTATAGTTTATCTATAAAAGAATTAAATCTTTGTAACGTAAAAGGTTGAAAAAAGCGAGGGAAAATTCTGATGGTAAAGTGTCATTTTTTGGAATACATGGTACCTGTTTTTTGACAAAATCGTTCTATAATACTTATTCCTAAATGAATAATATGAATGAATGCTCATAGTTTGTATCATCTTCAATTGCATTCTTGTATCTCTTTAAAGGAAGTAATTAAGAGTTGCTTTTCTCTTTGCACACATTTGGTGTGTTATATTGTTATCTAGTGTTAGTTGTTACTCAAGGAATAATATAATCTTTCACTGATAATAATAGGGGATATGGCATTTGCAAATGCATTATTAAGTAGGATTCAAATTGTTAGAACCATATACGACTAGTTATAATATTGTAAGATAGTAATAAGTAAATAAGCCATTGAAAACGTTGTTATTATGAGATACAAAGGAGGCATTGAACTAGGGACTCTATGATTCCTTGGAAGGCACCAATCTGTATGTTGAAAACCCTTTCCCAGCCCATTTACTTTCAAACACGAGAAATTCAATGAGGAATAACTTAATTCTGTAAATTTTATTGTTTCATTCATACCAGGAGTGTCAATGATACAGGGAATGTAATAATTATTGTCTTTGATCCTAGAATTCCCTGTCATATTGTATGAATCTTTATATCTTCTATGCACTGTAATACAAATATATTGCATATTTTAACCGGTGTATTGAATAGGATTTTTGCAGAGCTTAAAAAGCAGAGGAGAATATTTCAATTTCTCCCATTCATTGCCCAACCTTGCAACAATCTTGAGAATAGGAACTCATAATTTCTTAGAGATTGTTGATAGCAAGTTGTGGCACCAGTAAGTCCAAGAGTACAGAAATTCGAAGGATTTCTAGGGTGTTATGTGCATGAGAGAAAGGAGAATTCAGCTATAGGAGACTACGTATACTTGACAGTGAGCATTTGGAACAACAATTCGTTGTGTCTCCTATTTGTACTTATCTTGATGATAATAATAATAATCAATAGATAGCCGAGGCCACTAACAGCTAGTTTTTCCCTCTAAGTGGGGTTTCCTAGGATAAAAATTCTTGAGTTGTGTGTAGTTTGCAAGTTTTCTTGTGTTTATTTGTTTTCTAACATCATTCTTCCCTCATCAACTGTTTTTATGACAAGCAAGTAGAACAATAATTAATTCAGTGAACTCATAGTTCTTACAACTTTGTATGGAAAAATAATAGATTTAGCATTAGGTACCAACATCCAGGCAGTACCACCAAATGTTGACATAAAAATTAGTAAAGGTTACTGAGCTTTCATATTAGGATATTGAACCTTGGTCAGCACTAATGCTTCAAGGGGAATAAATATATTATTAGCACTTCAACAAAAAAAGGAGGAGGTACACATATTCACACATAAATGCAGCACAAAATATTTCTTACTAGTAACTTTTTTCTCTTTATTATATTTCTCAATCAATGATACATTCTCTGTTACAGTGACTATACATTCACTATTGACACCACCTTTTGCATCCAACTCTATATCCTCTACAATCTCTCTATGTTATATGTTACATACATCTGCAGCATAAACTATGCCTTAATGTAATTACAAGTCATTCTCCGTTGGTTGCCTCCTCATATGTCACATCACCCCTTGTGGTACCACAAAGGTTTCTATGCTAGAAACTCTATGACAACTATTATTTATTGCTATAGTACCAGTGGCCCCTCCACAATAACTTATGATTTCCGAACCTTGATGAAGAACCCTGCCAACATCCATGTGGATCTACACCAATGATGTAATCCCTTTCACTCTAATCAAAAAGATCTTAAGGTAATGATGTTGAACTTTTTTCTATCTCCTAAGGCTATGTCAAGAAAGCATTGTTGGCCTGAATCCTATCGTTGTATCCTTCTAGATTTTCTTGCAACTTTCCGTTGGTGTCTCTTTTGTGGTGAAGTATTGCTTTCTTGCAAACCTATTGTTGGTACATGTCTTTGGCTTAACACTTGTAAAAATGTCTTTCTTACCTCTGAGCTTGAATTTCTCTTAAATCTTCACCATCTATGATAAGCAGTCCATAGGTTTTCATTATTCAAAATGCCATCTCTATTTGCATATAGTGGCAAAGGCTATTGCAGTACTTGAAGACTTGATGCTTCTTAGAGTCTTTGATGCCTAGCTTTGCAATCAATGAATGCAAAGTATTAATGCATTCTAATACTTATTGGTCCTATCACAATAGCCACCATTACATTTAGTTTTCTTCAAATGTATCACCAAGAAAAAATTCTTCCTTGATGACCTCTATTAAATCCCCTCCCATGAGATTCATCTCTATGAAAGTGGAGCTCCCTGCATCTTGGCTAGTAGGCTAACCTCCAAACATTGTTGAACATGGGGTTCAACATTGAGGAAGGAATGTGATTTCCTCTTAATCTGAAAAATTTATAAAGAAACATCCAATTTAGAAGTGCAATCATCAACATTATCTGCATTAATTTTTCATTCAAAAGAGATATCTATGTTTACCTAGACTTTGGAGGGAGTTTGACTACTAAAAGATCTAACCGTCAAGACCCACAACATGCTTGGGGTGTTTTGTAGCACTTGTGCAAACTAGTTCATCATCTCTACCCATTGTCTTTCTGTGATGCCTTGAGCAACAAATTAATGGGATCTGAGGAGTCATAGTTTATTCTTCAGTACACATCAATGATCATTTGCATTTATCAAGAAGACAATCAAACGCGTCTCTTATCTTCAATCCAAATTTATAGTATCTTGAATACCCCTAATCTAAATTAAGCTGGTATTTCATGAGACAATATGCTAGTTGAGGAATTTAATGTATTATAAGCAACAACTGAACAAAATCAAACAACATATAATTGGCAATTACTAGATTGCTAGACAAAATGGTCTTTATTCAAATAGAGAGAGCGTATATGAAAAAGCCAAACTCCATAGAAGAGATACAAGTCTTCCAGCCTGATTAGATGCTTTAAATTCAGCTATTATATATTATATATTTACAATACAAAAAAACTTACTAAAACTAGTAAATTAGAGTTCTTAGTGAGAACCGAAGAGTCACCACACTTGGTAGTGTCTTGTGTCTTTTTTGGAAGTTGAAACAGACAGTCAAGCAAGGACAAACTTATTAGAAAATTCAAAATGTTTGCAGTTATCAAATTTTGGCACTCGTACTTGTCAATAACAAAACTTCTAGCCCATTATTCAAAATTCAAAGTTCATATATGCATTGGAAAGCTTAGGTCGTGAACTAATCAATCTACATTGGAGCCTAACATAAGTAGGATCTAAAAGTGGCATCACCAAATTCCAGTCCAAAGGGACCCAAAGTGCAAAATACAATACATGGAAAATATCATAAAAATAGATTTTTGAGAAATTTCATATTTCTGTTTGGTACTATCACTTAGATGACCCAAGATGTTATCTAGATATGTCCGAAGTGTGAGGTGCATGACCTTTTACTAGTCTATTAGCAGTTTGTAGAGTTCCAATTTTGTGTTTAGTTGACCTATTTAGAACTGATGAGCTGTTCCAAATTTATCGTCTACAAATAGATATTGAGGTCTTCCTTATCTATCATCACTTGTGGAATTTTATTTTTTGGTTACCCTCATCTGCCAGCTATACTTGTATACTTCAGCTGTTCAGTATTTCTACAATCAGTATGTATGTCAGTCTTGGATTTGACCTAATCTGTTCTATCTGCACACATTTGGTGGGGAATTGTTATTGCTATATTATAATTTCTTCACTACTAAGCGCACATTCCCTTCCCTACTCAAGAGTCAAACCTGTTCTTCCCCTTAACACAAAATCTTCACCAGTAGGCCCGCTTTAGTATAGAAATTGCATGGTAACCCAAAAATAATAGTCAAACACAGGGATCCTATCTTAATTAGTATCTTTTGAAGGATTCGTTTGCACTTTTGAACCGTCAATCAACTCACATATCATCTCATCAACCTCAAATCAAATGGACACAGTGTCGCCTTCAGAGTTACCTTTATTGTTTCAAATAACAATAGCATAAACAATATCAATGGATCAAGTGGCAATCCTTTAGCCTAAGGATGGTAGAGCAACAACCATACAAAAATCAACCAAGATGACACAACTTGAGGCACACTACAAATATCAGCCACCATCCACCACTTCCTGCTAGCAAAGTCATTCAAAGGCTCAAGTAGTAGAGGACCATCTTCAGCACACCAGAAAATCGCCCTCCATATACTAGAGTAGAACTTGGCCATGGAACGAAATAGAATGAAACAACACGCTGGGCAACATAGAACTGAGTGACACTTTGAGGTCAGAGATTAGGAGTTTCTCCAGTTGCAGCCATCCAAGAAAACATCTCTTGAATAACAGGAAGGCAACTATCTTGCTCCAAAATTCCTAATGCCACTTCAAGGTGCTTCATAAAGTAGTAACAATGGATATAAATTGAAGCTTCCTCCATCTTTTTAAATGCATCTAGTTTTTCAAGTATTTTCTTAAAGAAGGTTATAACTATAAGCAACCAAATTCCTGTGCAGAAAGCACTCCAAGAGCTAGGTAAGGAAGGAAAAATCATATTAAAACCTGAAGCAATGAGTGATAAGAGAGTGAGGCAGTTACATAGCAAGGCAATCATAAAGTACCTTCTCAAATGGAAGACTGTACCAGCTGAAGATTCTCTTTGGGACGATGAACAATTCATACAGAAAAATAAGGAAACTCTTATTCTTAAGGTGGGTGACATGTTATGCCCCTAGTTCTCAACTTATCATTGTGAATTTGTGAATATTTGGGTTATGAAGCAGCCAATTTAAGGCATGCATAACATTTCACTGGTCTTCTAGCAGTTAATAGATTTTCTCTTATGTTGTTTGCTTAATCAGAACTCATGGTGTTGTACCAATCTAATTTTATTAAATATTAAATGTAATATTAATGGTCATCTTAGCTTTATTTACTCTTCAGTTAGTCATAAGTTAACCTGTAGTTAACTTACTCTTTTGCTTTCGTTTGCTATTGTTAATGTTTAATTAACTTTTTCTGTTTAGCTTTAGTTTGTTTCTGTTAACGTTTAATTAACTCTTTCAGTTAACTAAATCTTCTCCCTAATTTGTAGGGTTTGTAAAGTCTATAAGAGCAAGGCTCTTCTTTAATAATATTAATCTGATTATTTATCAAATCATCATGGTATCAGAGCACAAGTTTGAGCCTGGTTAGCTTGGTTAGTTCAAAGTCATTTTTTTTAGGGTTTCGAGCAGATTCGTATTGAAATCGTGACCTGAGGTTTTTCATTTCCACGACCTTCTAGGCGCACGTTTTTTTCGTCATTTTCAGGCCGCAATTTGAATCTCCTCTGGCCGCGTCCTTCTTGCTTGTGTTTTGTGCAGATTCGCATCACTTTAGGGCTGTGATTTCTTTTTTTTTTTGCAGCCCATGTTCTGGTCTTTGGGCACAACTTTTAAACCCACGTTTTATAGAATGAAATCATGATTTCAAGTTTTTTGGACTCGTTTTGTGTGCTGCATTTTTTCTTTCTGAGTAGGGTTGTGTTTTGTCTCTTTTTCAAACACGTTTTGTTACATCCCTTACATTGAGACTATGAGTTTGGTTATGTATTTCGGATGCAAAGTTAGTTGCAAGTAACTGTTTTCATGTGAATGTGAAATTGTGAATAGAATAGATGTTTTATTTATCGTAACTGTAAAGTTAACGATCTTTTTATTGCAAGTGAATTTCTTGTTCACGTGGAATTGAACATGTTCACGAGTTTATATTTAAATGCATATTTATATAGCCGTTGTGAACAATCTAACCATAATACCTGTCAGTGGATGCAGGATTGATGACGCCACGACAGAAAAGGAGATGTCATCAGGGAGAGGTAGTGGTTAATAGAGGATCGCAAATTATCATCATGCCTTGAGTCAGTGTAAGACAGGGAATCGAAATTGTAACTTGGCCATTAATAGTTTAATATAATTATTTATTAAATAAGTCAATTTAAATTAGGATATAATTAAAATATTCAATTTCATCCTCTATTTTGTCGAGCGAATCCAATCTTGGAATATATATATATATTTGCAAGTATTTTGCAAGAGGATGTTAATATTAAATTAATAATAAAGATTGAGGTGTATCATCTTTTTGTAATGGGAAACCATTGAATGGTTATAATCAAAATTAATTAATTGGAATCTTGTGCAATCGGTGTTTTGGGGGAAAATAGAATTCTCGTTCTCGCGCCACCTCATTCTTGAATGCCCAAGATCATGGGCAGATGAAGAGCTTCTTGGCGGGGAGTTTCGTGGGGGGATGGGGGAAAAGACTTTGGTCTTCTATTGAAAATTCTCCATTCTTCCTTCTTCTCTTCACACGGTGTCCTTCTTTGGTTGGGAGACTCTACATCCCTGATAGACTATTTTGGTGAAGCTCATTATTTTCTCTTTGAGTCGCATTCCATCTAGATTGGCATCGAAGTAATCCCATTCTTTAATCTGTCTGGCTATATCCCCATTGTTCTTTTTTGGTCATCCTTCCCTTGAAGTTGGATTTACAAGGCGGCAATCTGGATTCTCCTTTGTCAGCATAAGTGGAACTGTGCTGGAAGTTCGAGCCGGCAATTCCTAACACTGGAAGATTCTTGAGGGCTTCATCGAATTTGTAATTCTTTCTCTCAGGCACGTATAAGTAAATTAATATTTATATGTTTAATCTTGTATCTTATGGAATGAAGTTGAACGGAGGATTAAGCGTATAAGTTGAAGTTTCAATGAACTCACAATTAGTTGAAGTTATTGGATTCGACTTTTAGAAAAAGCTAGAATAAAGTGTAATGTACAAAGAATAGTCTTGTTTTCGAATCATTCCATTCTTTTTCATGAAAATGAAAGATAGGCAGTATGCGGACTTGTCAATGCTTTGTTCCATTCAATCATGCTTGAATCAAAACTATGTTCTTCTCTTATCTATTATTAAATAACAATGATGAGACTTTTATATTCTTTTTGGTCTTAAACTTTTGAACCTAGTCTTTATCTCGATGACCAACTGGTTGTTGCATGTCTGAACTAGTCAGCTAGACATTAGATAAATCCTGTATTTGGGTTCAAATGAACCATTTAAATTACCTGATTAACTCATCCAACCTGAACAAATGGAATTTCTTCCCTGTAAAGAGATGTTGGTTAAATGGAACCTCTTGCTCTCCTGAGTCTTAATGGGATTTATATATATATTTGTGAGTCTTGAAAACTCTCTATGCTGAATCAATCTCATTTATGTGTTTAACTTAATGGATATGATATAACCCTAAAACTTTTGGAAAATAAAAATCAAACCGGGTAACATAATTTAAATCTTGTGACAAATGTAATCATGTCGAGCAAGGGTGAGAGTGCTGACGGCACAGGAGTGCCAGTAATGATAATGAAAACCTTGGCCAAGGTACTATGCTAGATAAGCATCTGTCAGCTATCAAGTACCAGATATATCACTGATCAGAGTAATCTACTAGTTGGGAGGTACCCGTAGTGAAGGTTCGATTAGGAGATGTAGGTTCTTGACACCAAGCTTAGAGGCATAATGATAAAATGAGATCCTTGTTGATTACCCTCGTGAAGGGACAGGTTCCTTCAGTTGAAGGAACACGGGAGAACAATAGGTCTTTGGTTGGGTGGTAAAGCCCCTGATGATATCTCCTTTTCCCATGATGACAGTGTCAAGATCAAATGCTTCAGCTTCTCAACTATAAATTCTTGTAAACCCTTCTCTCTCTTTAAATATCTGAAATGATTACTTAGCATAAATTTGATTGGTTGTAAGTTATTTTGGAAGCAATGAAACGTTAGTTAAAGTTCGTTTGTATTTCTATTTTGGAAATCAGTTAATTTTTCTTTTCCGCTGAAATTGAACTTAGAAGTTAGTTGAAGAATTGAATATTTTGTACTTACTTTTATTTGAAATTCTTTTCATTTGAAATGCAAAAAGGAACCCTAGTTCGTTATGAGTAGTTGCTTCTTCAACTGAAGGTTGTTAGTTAGTTTCCTTTCTTAATTGTAGGACAGCTAGTGTATAACATGTTTTTGATGCCCTCCTGGACGCGATTTCTGAAGATCTTTTGCCCTCGTTTTCATTCCCTTCTTTTGGATGCGATTTTCAATGCATGTTACCCAGAGTTTTGCAAATTGCGGCCTTTGCTTGGTGTCTAGGGTTTCTGCAAAATTGGCTAGGGTCTTAATCCTCCATTTCAAGCCGAATTTTTTTTCTGATTGCAAATTCTTTGTGGGGTTTTTGAGATATTTTCTGGGTTGCCTCTTTTTTTTGGGTACATTAAAATCCGTGTCTTAAATTTTGTGCCAGTTTTTTTGAGGTGATGGCAACTTGAAAAAAAAAAAATTGGAGCCAGTTTTGACAAAAATTTTGAGAAGAATCAAAAATTTGTATAGTGTTTTCGAAATTTTTCTTAAAAATTTTACACAAAGTTTTGAAAATCTCTCTTTTTTAGACTATTTTTGAAAAATCAGAGTTGTGCCAACTGATCACAGAAGTTACCTCGTTTTTTGTGCTCTGGAAAATGGGAGGGATGGCGTCTTTGTCCAATATTATGTTGGAAAGTTCACAGAGGTTCAATGGAAAGAATTACAACACGTGGAAACAGAGGATGCTTACCATCTTTGAGTATAGATGTCTGGATGCACTTGTTCTTGGTACAGAAGTTCGTCCCACTACTGCTAGGAAGGATTGGGACAAGTATGATGGAAGTCATAGGGAGGCAGTCATGCTTCTTAAATTATCTATCATCGATAATATGTTACCAAAAATACCTTCTAGTAAATCTACTGTGGAGATCTGGAAGCATTTGAAAGATCTTCATGAGACCTCAGACAAGGGAAGGGCTTTCTTTTTGAAGAATATGCTCTTTTCTATTATGATGGATGACCAAGTGTCTTTGCAAGAGCACTTGATGAAAGTAAAAAATATTCGCGATCAATTGGAGGCCATTGGTCGTAAGATAGAAGAGAAGGATATGGTGGTGATCACTTACTTCATCAAAATGCTCAACATTACATCCACCAATGTTGACTTGAAGTTTGATGAGATGTGCAACAAGCTTTTGCAACAGGATAGGTGGAAGAAGTAGTTTGGGAGCAGCAGTGAGTCTCCTACTATTGAACAAGCATTTACTGCCAAGGACATTGGTATGTCCATAAATGAATGGTAAGGTCTATTGTGGATTGTCATTTGTGAGATTCTATTTTTGGTTATTCTCATTCACAGATTGTTTGCTAAAAATGGCTACACTTTCATTATTCAGTAGTTTACTATTTTCCTTCACCTACATCTTTGATCTGATATATTCTTCTCTATCCATGAACAGTTGATCTGGATTTGTAATTGCTATGATCATTATTTCTTTTATATATGCAATCATGTTACTACAACTCCACTGTGTGGGCAAGAAAAGGTCAATAAAACAAATATTAGAGCTAAATTAATCATTCCTAACCAACATTTTTCAAAAAAAAAAAATTGATTAAAGCTGCAATGGAAACTTTTATAAGAAACATTTATTGAAGGATGTGTTAAATTTCTCCGTTCCTCCTATCCTTGCATATAAATGTTTATAACTAGCAAAAGCTATTAATCCTTGCATATTCTTGTTATACTAGTTTTATATCTTTCTCTTAACCTATTCAAAAAAAATCCAAGAGAAGAACTACAAATAAATGTCCTAAATATTCAGTTTACTAATTTTCTGTCTAATTTTTTGCAATTCTTTGACCGTGAAAGTCATGAGAAGAATTGGAAGGAATGCCTTGCTTCCTCATAATTTGTTCAATGATCCCTTTAGCCAAGACATTCCCACAAGGACATCATCAAACTCTATGGTGGCACTTTCACAGTAATCTAAGAGATGTTAAGCCTTGTTATACATCCTATGAATCTGATCCAAACTAGAACCTTGTTCTCTTCTCTAAGCAATATTGGTCTAGGATTTACCTGCTTGAGTATCTGCCCCTCTTGTTTGACTCTATTGTTTCTTGATGTTAGGCTTATATGATTATTTTTTGTTGTTGGGGTTCCAATTTGCACTCTCTATTGGCTATTGTAACTTCTGGTACTTTGCAGTGCCCTTAACCTACCTTGCTCAATTGTGGGCATTAATATAATTTCTTTCTTTCTTTCTTTATTTCTTTTCTTTCTTCTTCTCCTTCCATTGATATATAATATATTTGCTCCAGACATGCCCAATACATGATCAATCAAGCAAAATCAGCATTTAACAGTGAAAACCAACGGCCTCTAAAACTTGGTAGTTTGACTATGTCCAAAAACAGAGAAACATGTAATACATCATTAAAATGTTCATGAAGCACCTTATCACCAAAATCGTGTTCTTTCTAGCACCCCTGCCAAACACAGCCACACTCCCAAACAATCCACAATTAAACCTGGCCTAGAGACTCAAACCCATAATGCTCAGCAATAACACAACATTCAATCAAACATTTGAAAATGAACACATACATCCAACCATTATTTAAATTAACTCACACGGAAACACAACATGGATACACATATATAGGAAAAAAATATATCCATTAAATTTCAGACATTAACAACAAAACAACCATGCAAAACTATTATTACAGCTCTTGTATTAAACAACCTAAAGACAAATGACAGCCAAAACTCAACGAGCACACCCTGACACAACACATTCCAAAATGAATTCTTCTCAAGTAACTAAAATCTACTGAATGTACACATGACAACTTTGAATCTGTGGAACACAACCCGGCATCATTATCTCGATGTGATATGTTCTAATAACAACTTATTGTGTGTAAGATAAAGCAGTGTTAGAAATAACCAATTATAATTGGGTCTAAACAGCTTTATCCAAATAATTAGAAATCATAAGTATTGAGCCTCTCATCAAAATGTAAATCCCTTATAGCTAATCCTCAAATACCAACTCACTTCAATTGATTGAAATAAATTTGTACATCTTCTCATGTTCAAATCAACAGCTACACAGAAACTATTAGAATTAGAATTATCAACTATGCCTTCCCTAAATACAACTTTAGGTATATGTTTATTAATTAGGCTTACCAATAGATTTTCTAGAATGGCCTGTACTTTAGAACTCTCCACAAGAGTATAACAGACCTCACCTCATTATATAAAAAAGAAATCCATCAAATACCCATAGCATAGTTACATGTAGACTTGTAACCCAACCCCCAGTACTCGTCTCTTGCATCGGAGACACATCCCTGTCTTGAAGACACATATGGAGACAGGTGAGGTTTCTTAGCATCTGTATGCATCTCTCAAAAATGTCTGTTGAAAATTGGGAAAATTCCTGTAGACTTTTCAAGATATATCATACAAATCACAATGGTGTTTTTCCTCAATTGCTGATATCTAGTTGAGGAGAGGTAAAAGAACTAAAAGGAGTACACTAATAGACTTGTAATATTTTATTTTATTTGCATGAAAAGTTACAAATTTTTTCGTAGCCAACAATTTCTTATAAAGGACCAATAGGGTACTAGTGAGAAGAGAAACAATAGAAAAGTTTAAAATGCCTGCTAAAGTAATGTTTTATCAATTAATTGAAATGGGAAAGAGGAATACTCCATGATAATAGATTCAGCCTTCTGCTAATAAACTATATGGTATGTATGTACCACAAACAGTAATATTTATACATATGTATCTAACTGTCTCCAAGAACATCTGTACCATGTTTTTAAATAATTGCATTCCCATCACCATCCTTGTCTTGTGTTTCTAGGTGACTATGGTTTAAACTTTATCTATTTACATCATGATGAAGATTATCAATTATCAATATAATTAATATCTGCTTTCATTGACATCTATTTCAGTACTTTAAAATGTCAGTTTTTTATTTTCAAGCATTCTATATTTTTTTATTTGCATAGCCATTGTATAATTATTTTTTAAAAAGTAAAATGAATAAAAAATTAAGATTAAAAAACTAGCATTGTATTTATATAATATTCTGTCTCCAAGTAACTGACTACCATTTTCTTTTAAATGACGCACCTGTATCCTACCCCATATCCTGATAACTACGACCTACAGAAAATTAACTTTAAGCATCTCATCCCAATGATAAATGTCTAATATAAAAACCAGCCACCAAAAATTCGATCAATAATAACAGTCTCTCAATAGGCAGCAATGAGTAAGTACAAACGATGAAGAATCCAGTCAGCTCTCTATAGTATTCTGTCTGTATTGAGCTATACTTAAGCTTAATTTAAAACATAGTAGTTTTGTTTTTCATGAAATATGAAAAAAAAAGGTTTTGAAAGAAATTAATAGAAGAATTTTACGTCACTCTTTCAGATTAAAATTTGTCACCCATCATTGGGATGAAAAAGATACGTTTAAGGTTGCAGATTTCCTGTTTGAAAACATAAATCAGGCTTAGGATTCTCCCTCTCTTACGCACTTCATCTAGAACCCAAGATTTTCTATAAATCTCCCATATCATATGGCAATTTTCCTTAAGAAATTGCTAGAGCAAATTACACTCATGTTTTAGTGTCCCATAATCTCATCACATTTCTCCTCAAGAGATCACCAGCCTAGATTGCATTCACATTCTATTATAGAAAAGATATCATATTCGGGAGTAGCCTTGGTTTTCTGTGCAATGAAGTCTCACATGGTTGTGATTCAAAACCATCCTATTACAGATCTTTGTCTATCAGAGGAGCTTGATAATTGCAAACTTTCCATATAGGTGCACTCAGCCAGAACGTCTTGTATCCCAGGCATCACATTTTTGCCAAATCTCTATGGAGAGAGTTGCCATGCATCAATAGAATGACTCAGCTTAATGTCAAACAAAGAATATTTAAGGGTACTATTGATCTACTTTTGCCAGAGTTCATGTATCTTCACACTATTTCCACTATTAGTCTTACAGACTGACCATATACAACAACTGGGTATCCTCATGCAGTCACCATTTATCAGAATTACTTCTGCATGGTTCTTGGCCTGTAACCTTAGCACATATCCAATATAGATTACCAAGCACTAAAGAATATCTCATTCTTTTATTTCCCAGTCCATTTGTAAAAGATGAAAGAACAGTTATGTAGATGTGTCATTGACAATTTTGCTACAGAAATAATTTTCATAGGGTAATTCGTAAGAACAAAAATTAAGAATAATCAATTCCTATTGATAAGAGAAATGCTATCATAATTTTTCTGGCCTGCCTTTCTTCAATTGGCTTCAAATGATGATCTATGATTCTATAGCATAAAGGCAAAGATCATTATCATTATTTTTTTGTCCCTAGAATTAACTAGGATTACTTTCAAGAACTTATCTCTTGTATTCTTTATCTTTTAATATTTTTTATTTCTGTTGTACCTGGTAACTATGGTCTGTCCCAGTTTTGGTTTCTGATTTGGATATATTCCTATGTTTTACTGATCTGGAACAATAGGCATTGAGAGATTGCAGAGGTCCTCTCAGAGGTGGCATAATTAAACACAGTAACATTTGAACAATTCAAACCAAAAATCTAACATTTCCTTGGGCACTGCCAAACAGAATCTATACAAATGGGATTTACCTTTGACGGTGACCGGCCCCGTGAAGGAGATAAACTTTGATAGTTTGAAGAATAGCGTCCACTGCCTCGAAAACCTGGAGTAGATGAGATGGATCTACCAGGAGAACCCGGTCCGAAGTTACTCTCCAGATGATCCAAAGAAGGTAAAGATGACACTAGCCCTTGCCCTGAAAATGACAATTCACGATGTAGATTCCTCCTAAGTCTTGATGTAACTTGCATTAGCGCCTCACGAGCCACCTGTATGTCACCTACAATCTGTCCAGATTTACGTCGATGTTAGAACATCTTGACTAGCTTATGCACTGTACAAAATCTTGGAGCATTTTCAAAACAATGTCAATCAGGTCTGTTAAAATCAGAAACGTCAAACATTTAATTTAATATTCATCACTGCAAAATAATGACAGGTTATCAGAATTTAACACTGCTGCATGAAAACATAGAGCAAACCTGAACCAGTTCATCGGCACCTAAAGCACATGGAGGAAGATAGTCTCTTGACAAAATCTGTATATTTGCACGGGTTTGTCTCCTTATTTCAGATAGTATTGATCCCCCCTTTCCATGTAGACAGCCAATATCACTGGATGGAACAAGTAGCCTTGTGGTTATAACACCATCCCTGTCTGGACCAAGATCTACAATACAGCTTTGAATATGCAACAGAGCTTCCTGAGCAGGAAACAGATCATCATCTGGCACCTGTTGAATTGTCACATAGATCACAACATTCAGCAATTATAAAATGACACATAATAAATAATTATGTTACATCATCTGAATTTGCATTCAAGCACTTGATAAATCTACATATTTCCCATTTGGTATACCAAGTAGTGCATGTAAGCATGTATTTAATAAATGAGACAACCAACCTAGGGAATCATCTCTCTCTTATACTCATTTTTATGCATGCTATTATAATTTTTTCCTTGGGGCGGAAATACACTTGATGAAGCTCATGAGTATCACTTCCTTGTATAACAACTCCTCATGCCTACTTCCTAGTTTGATTAAGAAATTTCAATTTGTATGCATTTGTAATTTTGATTTTCAAACTGATAGTTCACATAACAATCAAAGATATGACACAAAGACACCAAATTTACTATTAAAAAACCCAAAATAAATGAACGACTCCACAAAGAATATGGCATCAGCATCTTATTC
This sequence comes from Sequoiadendron giganteum, assembly GCA_007115665.2. Lineage (NCBI taxonomy): Eukaryota > Viridiplantae > Streptophyta > Pinopsida > Cupressales > Cupressaceae > Sequoiadendron > Sequoiadendron giganteum. The sequence continues at coordinate 455,561,317 of CM021104.1, read as the reverse complement.
ACTATCCCAAATATTCTTATATATATTACAATATGTTACAAACTAACTAAAACTTTGACAACAATTTATACCATTTATTCATAAAACCTTCACATTACATACATACAAGATTATAACAACCTCTACAAATGTTTAACTAAACCAACTATAAAAAAAATTGTATTTACAACTAAATGATCTTCCACCATTCCATGGTTAAGAGAAAAAAGTACATGAAACAAATTGATTCAATCACACCAACCTAGGGAATCATCTCTCTCATATCATTTACAACTAAATGATCTTCCACCATTCCATGGTTAAGAGAAAAAAGTACATGAAACAAATTGATTCAATCACACCAACCTAGGGAATCATCTCTCTCATATACTCACTTTTATGCATGCTATTATAATTTATAGTCATCAATGTACTGACTCTGAGTATAAATTTTCCTTGGGGCTGAAATATGTTGATGCATTGATGTTATTTTATTTAGCAAACCAGTTCTTCTCAATGATATTAATTCTGCATAAATGTATTCATCAGCCTCAAGGACCTATTCTTAGAGCAATTACCTAGCATACAACATGCGTATAAGGCATTGTTCCCCAGGGCTTTTCTACCATTTCCTGAGTGGGGAATGTTTCGAGGTGAGAGGTGACAGAAATCCCCTTTTTTTCTGAAAATTTGGGGACTCCCAAGAATGCTCCAGAATGCCCCCTCACTATGGGGGGCATCTCTTGGGAATATCACCTAAAGAGGGACCCCAGATGGATGCCAAGGCATTCCGGGAACATCCTGAAATGCCCTGCAGACTGGCACTTTTTAAACATGAAAAAATAAAAACTCACCTTTTTTAAAACCCTAAAATCACGACAATAACATTATCGCACAGCAATTCAGCTCATACAATGCGTATGATGATTTTCTTAATGATCCTGATCTTTCACTTGCTTATTATTTACTTTTAAAACCCTAAAATTGCCATAATACATTATTACTCAGCAATTTGGCTCATACAGCAAAAGATGATTTTCCTAATGATCCTGATCCTTCACATACTCCCTACAACAGCAATTACCCTTCTTTTTGGGCAAGTGGCTATGGATTACTACACCCACATCAGTATTATGATAATATGCTTTGCCTTTGGCTTTCATACGATGAATTCCATAACAGTTCAACTGCAGCTATTGTTGGACCTTGGTATGCTGCAAAATACAACAGAAATTATCCTTCTATTTGGCCAGGTGGATTTTGGCAATATCTTATATGATGCTTCCTTTCTATGTTCATACAAGGGGTAGACGCATTACAGTGTTGTTGCTGGGCCTTCGTGTACTGACAAGACTCATGAATCCCTTGCTAAATCAGCATTGCAATGTCACGCTGATTTTTTAAAACAGTTTCAAATGTCTTCGCTGTAAAGTGTAAGCATACTGCATTACAAGTTTTTAAACAATTTGGTAAGGCTTTACCATCAACAGCTTATTGGTGTCATTATGTGGCACAATAGAATGAGTAGATACAAATCACCAACAGCAATATTCACTAGGAATATTAGTTGATACTTTGAAATTTTGAACATTCAGCTCATTTGTAATGGATTTGGATTTTCAGCTGCCATATCATTGATATTCAAATTATTACATTTTGATTTATGATTTGACAATGGGCATTGTTTAAATAATGTAATATATAACTTTCAAAGACATTAGATTTCCACAGTCCATGTCATTATTTGTAGTTTCTGGATTTAACTGTGTATTAATCCAAAAAAAATTAATACGCAGTTAAATCCAGAAACTACGAATAATAATATATAACTTCTTGTTATCATTGATCAATTATCGTATTGTGTTCTCACTTCTGTATTTTCTAAATTTTGTACATTTTGACTTTTGCATAAATTATGGTGTGTGTGTATGTATAGCCATTCCCCCACTGTCCCAAAAAATTTGAAAAAAACTTGGCATCCCTGGAAACCCATCCCCCCATTCCAGAAACAAGGAGAAACACTGGTATAAGATGAAATGTTGATGACAGCAATGCCATGCAGGCTTTCTCATTGAGAAATAGTGGTTTATGTTTAAACATCGTTAGGGTAGGAAATTCTGACTGATATGAGTTACAGAAATTCTTTTAATTATTGAGAATCTCAGCTCACACACCATTGATATAAACAGACCTATGACAATTAAGACACATTACCCATAGTGCTTGGCAATTATATCAATTATGGGGGAGCTCCTAGAGCTCACACAACAGTTTGCCATCCCTAGCATGTGTTTATGCAACAGTCACATCCAGTTTGCATGTGATTGAACCCACAGAATTCTACAGATCACATATAATAACAGTGGAAACTGTCATTGAGGAGCAAGCTTTGTCAAGTGTACAGAATATAACCTCTAATTAAGCGAGTAAGGATCAAAGCCATGAAGTAAAATTCATTGTTTCCACAAGGTCTTTCGATAATGCATGCAAAGTCACAAAATGAGCTATCCCCTAAAGAGGTAAAAATTATCATTTTATAAATCAGATTTTTCTTCTATAGAATTTTACTGATAAACATTAAACCAATCTGTGAGGGTTAGTGGAAAGCATTACAGAATATTTCTTGTTCATCTCAAACCCCTACCTATTGAGCCAAATTACAATTGTATAGATGGTTTTGATTTGACATATATCAATCATGATTTTATGGTTTTCTTCCAAATAAAGGATAAGAACTATCATAGTTCTATCAGAAATAGGTAAGTAAACCTCCCTGGAAGAGATGGGGACCAACAAGGAAAACTGACATGAGAAAATCAGTGAGACAACACACCAAGGAAGAGAATGTGGAAGTAGTGTCCTCAAATCAAATCTGTCAAACATTTTGTGAGCATAACACCATATGATTTTTTTTAATATAGAGGACATGAAAGGAAAAATTGAAAATACCTAGAAAGAAACAACTAACTTCCCCAACAAACATAGGAAGCAAGAAGCAAAAACATTACAAATGAATCAACAACAAAAGCATGTGGAACCACCACAAAATAATCTTCCAGTAAGAGGGGTGTTGGCAACACAAGGGTAGACAACTGAGAGGGGGGGGAGGGGGCGGAGGGTGAATCAATTGTCACAGAAATTATACTGATTAAACTTATTCTCAGATTTGATAAATAAACATGAAAGCATAAACAATCACCACATCAGAAACACACATAACACCAAGATTTTTGCGTGGAAACCCTGTTAGGGGAAAAACCATGATGGAGGTTAATCCACAAGATTATACTCTGTTAAAAGTATTACAAATGGGGAATGCACATGCATTCAGGCACACTACCTAGAGCTCACTGCTCAAATACAAAAAGGCTTACTGCCCAAGGGAAGACATGCTGTCTTACAGTCACATTCAGATTAAATCCATCTGAAAGATCTTGAACTGAGAAAATAGCATCTGCTAATGCCTGATTACAGTTCCGGTTAAGCACATGAACATTCTTTCTTTTGCTCACTCTTCTTCACACTTTACTTCTGCCTTTGAAAGATCTTAACTTTATTCGCACATAGCACTCGCACATCTCGCTTCTTGCATGCCTCAAATGATATAAACAATCAGTTATATATATCTGCATCTAAGGATAACATCAACTACATGTCGACCCAACAAAATATAAAATGTGTACAAACTGTCGGCCCAAATTAATAAATAATTTTCAATGCGAATCAACCAATGTCGGCCAAAACATAGTAGAGACCCAAAACAACATGTCTCGAACACAAAACACCTTAAACAATTTTCCTCAAAAAATCCACAACACGCTACAATCATCCTGTCGGCCATGAACATGAAAAACATGGACACACAAAAGAAAATCACCAATCGCGAGCATAACAATCCATGCGAACCAACAACACAGATAGAGCACGATCTAGAAACATCCACAAGCATCATGAATCACCATAGGAGCATTCGCATCAACTTAGATTACTAAAATCACATCATCTACTTTCAAGAACACCAGCTAAAGCAACAGAACAACTGTCGGAACACAAAAACTCATAACTTGATCAAATGTTCATGCAAACCTCTGAAACTTTCGGTGGATAAACTAGATATACCTATCAACAAACTCTTTGATCCGCAACTTCTCACCATCAATATACTGAACTATTTATCATACTGAACTTCACTGCTTCACTGACAACCTTGCAACATATTTTATTAAAATTTTCTCAATATCCTCAACATATACAGTCTTAAAGACATTAATGCTAATAGTGTTGACATCAATGACAACCACATATCAGCAATATCCAACAATCTCCAACAAGGGGCAGGTATAGAAAAACAAGCTTTTCTATGATACAATAGAAGGGGTGGAATGCCCACATTAACGGGGTAAGAAATAAACAGTGTTGGCATTTCAAATCGCACCTCTGGAATGCGTTGTGGAAACGGACAGCTATGTGCAGTAAACTGCTCTTTGAATTAGGAGGGGAAGCTCCCTCTTTTGCTGAGTTGCATTAAGGAAGTAATCTAAACTTAATTATGCCTATCTTTTTGGTTCAGCTGCGAGAACACAAGGTTATAGAACACTAGATGTTGCAGCTGAGGTTTTCCCTTTAATGAAACTAGACAGCTACAACTTAACCTACGCTTAAAACGTTTCTATCCTCTCAAGTAAATGCAGAGCAAGAGAGTTTAGAAATGGACGAGTTTGATTTCTGACAAAGATACTTGAATAAACTATTCTTCAACATACGTTTTAAGGCAAGCAGAAAAAGAGATCATAAAAGCATTACGGAAATACGAGATTTTAATTTAAAGGCAGACAAAGCACGCTCAAGATTTCATTTACTCATACTTCTAACACAAAAACAAATAGACTGAAATTTGAGATATTTATATCGGGGCAGACAAAGCATGCTCAAGATTTTATTTACTCAAGTTTCTGGAACAAAGGATTACAATTTCGAGACAGCAAGTTGTAGCAACACGCGTGCAACATGCAATCAACCTGATTATAATTGACACAACACATGCACTAAACATGTATTTGCAGCTATGGAGGCATGCAAACTTGCTCTTTACACAAAGTGAACAACACTAGACGATAACAAACATGAAGGCATAAGCTCAGCGATTTTGTTATCACAAGCACGGTTAAAGAAAAATGAGCAAACACTGCTCTTATTTATAACTAAGCAGAGGAGTAGGAAACCCTAAAATATCCTTGCTTTAACAACTACTACTTGCCAACATGCAAGCTTTATTTCTAAACCTAAAGAAGATAACATCTAACACCTAAGAAAGCATGTAAAATAGGAAACGCCAACTGATTCCATTTGTTTTCCTTCTTCTTCAAAGAATGGATAAGAATTGAGACAAGAATAGAAAGAAAGCGTGAGATAAGAATGGAAAGAAAGCTTGGAGAAAGCATCTAGAAGATTGCCGCTTTAAATCTCAATCATATCCGGCAAAAAACGAGAAACTGCCTCTCTATCAGGAGCGTTGATACTATCTATAGCCATATTCCGCTTTTCTAAGATCTTCTCCCCTTTTGCAATCAAACTTAGAGAATCTTTGACATCTTCATCTCTTTTATGAGTTATGTTCTTGAAAAACATCGCTGCCTCAAAAGATGACCTACTGATTAATGACTTGGCGGCTCTGCAACTTTATGCATTCTGACACTTCTCTTGATTCTCCCATGGAAGAGTTTTGCACAACTTTTTGTGACACTTGTCCTTTCGCTCATACCACTCCCTCTGCACATTCTTTAACTGAGATGATGACGTTTTATGTCCATGATGGTACTGAAAAGTACTTCCCAACATTATTCGTTCAGATAATTATGATACAACACTTGTTTGGCTCTGAATTCGATGGGAGAGTACTCCATGCTGAAAAACTTGAAGATTGACTGTAAACTCGACTATGCTCGGACAACCTCAGCACAAACCCTAAAAATAACTTAATGATTTTTTTCGTCAAACAGATGAATATTTTGGAATTTTTTCTGAGATATGGGTTTTGTGTAGAATCTCATTACAAGCAAACCTAGATCGTCCGTTCTTGAAAATTTGGAGTGAAGACTGAAAAAGCAGCAAACCCTAATTTTCTCTGAAAAAGCAAAAAAAGTTGTCATCTGGGTATTGTTCATGAGCACATTTTGGATGAACCCAGTTGATTAGATTTTGAAAACCTTGAAGTTTCACTAAAAAAGCAGCCACTTGAAGTTTCTCTGAAAAAGCTATGATGTGGGTTTTGTCCAAAAGAAGATTTGAGATAGACCCAGAAGATTGGAAGCTGTAAACTTTGAAGTTTTCTCTGACATGCAAAATAAAAAGCAGTTGCTGCAACCTTGAGAAAAAAATTTAAAAATTATCCAGAAGATAGAACCAGTATAAACCAGCTCGTTGAAAATTGAAAGTAATGGCCTCCTTCAAAGATTTGATGTTCTGATATAAAAAAACATGAAAAAGCAAGCCTTCTTGAGTGCTGATCTGAAAATTTATTGGAAACCAGCAAGTTAAACTCTTGAATCTTTGAAAATTAAAGTTTTGAAGCTGCTGCTCTGTTTCTCCTTGAAGGCACCTGCAAGAAAATAATGAAAAATAAAACACAAAAGTGCCTTAAATAAGCTTTGTCTTGAGTGAAACAGCTTCTCAAACCCTAATTCTGAAAACCCTTATTTAGCTCATACTTTGAACAACGGCGTTTTTTCTCTTTGAAATTTTTTGAAATTTCTAAAAGTTCTACTGAGGCATGAGAAGTTGGGCGCCTTTTTTGAGGTATGCCATGTTTTTCCCAGACAGCCAATTTTTCACCGTTTTCAACTTCTGTTCAATTTTCAACCTTGGTTTGACTCCGATTTCCAGCCTCCAGATTGATCCGACGAACGAGCTGAATGATTCATCGCGGAGCCTGATTGAATCTAACAATATGGTTTTGGAGACGTCATCTGCTAAAAACTTCATTTGACCCTTCGAATTGTCAGGTGCCTCTCTCTACCAGGGGCGCCCATTTTTTTTCAATGTTAGCCATTTTTACTGATCTTCAAACTTTGCTCGTCTTCTGAGCTTCAGATGAATCCACGATTCTAGGCGTTGTACTGATCAAACTGACTAGCTGATAGTTCCACTGGATAGCTAGGATGATTTTGGAAGGGGTCTTCTGGATGGTTTATCTCTAGAAACTGATTTCTGATGGCACTAAACCCTAGGCGCCCTTCTTGAGGTATGGCGCCCATTTCATCCAGAGTTAGCCATTTTCATTGTTCTTCGTTTTCAGAGTTCTAAAACACCTCTCACTGTGACCTTTGTTTGATCTAAGTTTCTAGATGATTGCATGTTTGGCTGAGCTGACGAAGACATCCACTGCGAAGCTGGCGAGAAACCGAACAACGTTGTCTGGGGAAGCCAACCCTAACTTCATCATCTAATCCTTCAAAAAGATGGGCGCCTATTCTCCTCAGGGGCTCCCATGTTTGGCAGACTTAGAAACTTTTTTGCAAATTTCAAAATCTTCCTCGTTTGACGTGTTTGCCTTGGTCTCGACTGTCGGATGCAAAAATTTCTAAGGCAAGGGAGTATGGGCACCCTTCTTGACTAGAAGCGCCTAGATTCACTAGAGTTAGACAAATTTTTGCATTTTTCAACTTTTTCAAATTCTTCTCTCCTTTCTCTGTTTTTCCTGGTTTTTCGTGCACATTCTTTGTTGACAGTTTCTGCTTGACGCTTGAATGTCTGATTCTGACACTTGGCAGCTAACTGACCTCCATTGATGACCTTGGATCTCCGAAAAAGCTTCTGAAAAAGCAGAATAGACCCAGTAGGGTAAAACTGATCTTTTTTTTATTTTGACTGCACCAACTTAATGAAGAAGTATTTTAAGCCAATCAAAATCAGTTTCAACCCTAGAAGCCAAACTTTCTATTGTTAGAAATTTTCTATTTTTAAAATTTTTTGCAAGTATCCATTTCTTGAGAAACCTAGAAAAGCTTCTATTTTTAGAAAACTACTAAAAATAGAATTTTTTCTAAAATTTAGGGACAAAAAACTGAAGTCTAGGTATTGTTGGTTTGATTGTTTTGAACCGACCCAGATTGCCTAATTTTGAAAATTCTAAGTTTTTGACCCTCATGCAAGACATGCAAAACCCCAATTTTGACCTTTTCTAACAGATTTATTAGTATTTTGACTCATTTTTTCAAAATGCCTAAGTGTAGCGAAAATTTTAATTTGAGGTACAACAAACAGTTAGCACTGAAAAAATGTTTTGGCTGAAACCTCCAGATGGTTTCCTCCAACTTAATTTTGATGGTGTGTCCTGGGGCCCTAGTTTAGCTAAAGCTGGAGTAGTGATTCATAGTTCTGATGGCCACTTCTTTAGTATCACGTCCAACAATGAGGCAAAATAGGAAGCTGGTGTGTCAGGTATTGCTTTAGCATCTCTTGGATGTAGGAGATCAGTAATGCAAGGTGACTCCATGTTTGTGATTCAGGTCTGCACAAGGGATCTTGCCCAAATTCCAAGAATCAATGATGGCTTTGAGCAAATCTTTTGATGATGTTTTATATTCTCAATTTTTTCAAGAATCCAACTTGGCTGTGGACTTTCTTGCCAATGCAGGTGTTGATTAGGATCTCTTCTCAGCCCTTTGCTCTTGATTGGGTTTCGACAAAGTGTTAGATTTTACACCCCCATGATTGTTGTGAGTGGCCTTTTCCCTATTGCCATGTGTTGGCAACTGCTAGTTTCACAGCCTTTCCTGGGCCATATTTGGTATGATGATTCTAATGCTCTGAATGGTGAAAGAAGGTGGCAGATTGTTTTTGAATTGAAGGTGTGCCGTTTTATGATCACACAGTGTTATCCTCTTGGCATGTGCCAGATCATAGTTTGTGACAAGGTGTTTCTATTTATGGCAAGGTGAGGTTGGGTTTGTCGCAGTCTTTCCTTGGATTTTTTGTTTTCTCTTTGGTGTGTGCAGATTTCAGCTTTGGGTTTCTTGGCAGGTGTTTACTATTGGTTGGTTGCTCCTGTCAGGTTTTTTGCTGGTTGGTATGGCATGATGGCACCACTCTAAGAAGCCCTAGGATCCCTATTTAAGGGGTAGGGTTACTGAAAAGCATCCCTGCTCTATCTTCCACTGCCCTGAGTTGGCTGCACTAAGCTTTCTGAAGAGGGTGTTGGACACAACTAGTTTTGGGGAAGTTGGTCAAGCATGGTTAAAAGCTTATTTCGATAAGTGAGTATTACATTGCAAAGCTGGCAGAGTTGTTCCCTCAGTGGAGCTTCAGTTGTGGCTCTTGCGACTCTTCCTTCCTTCCCAAACTGCTGCAATGGTGCCAGCTGGAGAGGATTCAGGCGAGGTGTCAGTTAAGTCGGGAAGGAACGAAATCCCCATCCTCTAGGGGGATGTGAATCTTGTGAATGGAATGAAATCCGCATCCACGAGAGGTGTGTGAGGTTGTTCCCTTAGTGGAGCTTCAATTGTGGCTCTAACAACTTTTCCTTCTCAAATTGCTGCAGCAGTGCCAGCTGGAGAGGATTTGAACGAGGTGTCAGTTAAGTTGGAAGGAAATATTGACTGTGTACAAAGAATTTAAGAACCTAAAAATCTTTCTACCTGGACTTGTGCATACAGTGATGGTGAACTTAAAGGCTTCCCATTCTCAAGGGTGCCTGGACATTTTGAATGACTTCAACAAATGACTGGAAGCATTTCACGCAGCAAAATTCCATGCCCTTGAATCTGCCTGTGCAGGTACTGCTTCTGTGGATTGTCAGGATGGCAACAGAAAAAGTTGCAGTAGCTGATTTGGGGGGTTGGGAAGTGGATCTTGCCAGGGGTGTTGCCAGGGGTGTTGGTGGTTGGGGTGTCTTTGAGTAGGTTGGTGGCAACGAGTCTGTTAATTTTGGTCTCTGCTAGTAGTGTCCTGATGCTTGGTGTTTTTTGGTTGGCTCAGTTGTTAGCTCTCATTTTGCTTGTTAGTTAGTCATGATGACCCTCTTTCTGCAAAACTGCTTTTTATTTTCAGGCAAGGGCTCCTATAGATCCCCCACTAATTAATCAAAAAAAAATGAATGGGCATATTGGATGAAATAACTTAAAGAACTTTTGTATCTTAGATGAGTGGAGTAGAGACGTATCTTTATGAGCTTCAGAAAGGAGAAAAAACTCAGGAGATAGAGATAAACAACATTTTAGGTTTCTTTGACATTCAAGTAAGGTAATAACATCCTTTCAGAGATTGAGCAACTTGCCAGAAATTTTGTCTGTTACCCTAACCAGGTATGCTTACCTTTGCTTCTCAGAGAGACAACACTACAACAACAGTCTTTATGGAGTATCCAAAGAGTAGCAAGATTGATTACATCATCCTAGGGGCCCATCTCTGTTGATCGAATCAGAAAGAAAGCTATTACTGTCACAAATGTTGCCATGGTTAATATAAGATGTATCACAAAATACTCAAGCACCAACAATTCTTCTAGACTGTCTTATGTGATAAGACTCGGCGCTAACATCTTTCTGTAGTTCTTTCTCATACCTAAACCAAAGCCATTATCTGAAGTCATATCACATGCACATCACCAATTTTTTTGCTTCTAGATCTGCATCCTTAAATATTAAGAGAGCCTCTTCTCCTATTGCTCCAAACAGCACTCCACCTAATTCTCCAAAAGATTCCCAAAGGTCCATTGCTGGTGATCCACTGGGGATGATGTTGCTTCCTCGCATACAGAAATTGGTTAGAGGTTATCTCTCCTAACAAAAGTAACATATCTATGAAGACAGCTGAAACCTCAAGAATTCTAAGAAGAGAAAGGTGTTTGAGAACTTGCATGTTTACCCACTGCTAAAATCACCTCTAGTATCATGATTTGCGTTACTTTTTGGAATTTTTATTTTCATAAAAATCATCTGCTCACCATAGTACCAATCCCAAACCCATCCAAAATAATCTTCAAGGAATACCTTGCAAGGTAGTTGTACCATTAAATTTTTGACAATATTCTGCACCATGGTATATTTAGTTTCCATTCTAAAAAAACAAGAAATAATGAAGTGATTTTAACTTCCTAGATGTTAGTTTCACAACTGTTGCTGTTATTGAAGCCAGATGATGATAACATAGAAAAGATCACTTATCTTGCAGTAACTACGTAACCAGAATGTTCACATAAAAACTTTAAAACATCAAAAGATTCAAAACCTAACAATGGAGTTTTCAATAGGAAAACTTAAGATTGAGACAAAAAGCAACAAGAACATAACAGTAAAAGTAACAGAAAAACTGCAGATCAACAAGAACATAACAGTAACAGTATAATTCTCAGAGCAGTGCTGAGAAAGAAAAAAATGCCCACGTCACCATCAGTATTGATCAATCTCAGGGTAATCCAGGGACGCGTCCCCGTCCCCCCCTAAAATGCCCCGTCCTGGTCCCCAGGGCATCCCGGGTATGGGGGGACGGCAGGGGACCGTCCCTTTTTTTTCAAAAAACACAGGAAACGTCCCTGGGACAGGGGGACGCCATTGACCAAATAGGGACGGCTGACCGGTCCCAGGGATGGCCAGGGGACAGCCAGGGGACGGACGCCTGAGCTGTCCCCCAGGAGTCCCCCACGTCAAAGCATGTTTTAAAAATAAAATATATATATATATAGATATATAATAGTTTTCAATTTTTTGGTTTATGAGTTCGTTTAAATTATTTTCATATATCTTTCACAATATTTGGAACACTCACAAGATAAATATTTGATGCTCTATTAGAGATATATAAAAATAACAAAAATTTATTCCAAAAGTGTGTAAACTTGAATTTATTTGCTTGCTGTTCACTAACAGGTTTTAGAGACAAAGACTTAGGATTTTGACATTTTTAAACAGTTCTTACTTCTTCACAATTGGAAATAGGCTTAATATTAAGGCAATTTGATGCCCCAAACTCTTTGAGTGCAGCAATTGTCCCCACATTTAACTGCTCAAATCCATATCAGACAATACACCAGCATTGAATTTACTTCCAGTAGTCCACACTCCCAGCAAACTACAATAATTCTGCCTTCAGTTGCCTCAGCTATTCATTATTGTTCTGTGCCAAGTAATCAATAACCTAGGTGAAACAATCTTCATTGTAATCACAAATGTTCTCCCAATTTGTGAGCTGGAAATAACCATGTAATTTGATATAAGTTTATAAATTTTAACTTGGAGGTTGTATTATGATTCATGTATGTTAATTCTGAATTTTCAATGTGTATTGAATATTGACAAAGAATGTTGAGCACAAATGTTATATGTTAAGGTTCTATAATGTATATTATGTATGCTTTATCCATGTTTTCATATGAATATTTAAAATTTCCCTATATATTTTAAATTTTCCCTATATTTTATATAGCTGTCCCCCGCCGTCCCTAAATTTGGCCTCAAAAATCGGAAACTTGGGGACTCGTCCTGCCATCCCCTGCCATCCCCATCCCGGAAACTTGGGGTAACCTTGATCAATCTCTCTTACTGATAAAATTTATGAATCAGTCCAAAAAATGTCAAATTCTATGCCAAAGTAAACAACAGGCGATGGTTTTGAGTATGAAAAGTGAAAGTTAGCAATAAAATGTAAGGTTATCATAACTTCAACCAATGCTTTAAAAAACTCTAGTTTCCAGTGGCTGGATTGCTGACAGAATTCTCAAGGTCATTATGCTGATCATTAGAGAGTGATTTCTAAGCAGAAATGACACTTTTTACAAAGGAAAAGAGGCACAGATATCAAGAACACTTCTATATGGATTTTAGAATTTGTGAACAAAAATTCAGAAAAGATACAAAATGTTCAAATTTTAAGTTTTTGTGATTTTTCTATTTTTTCAGATCTATTTGACCTTTGACACGAAAATCAAGGCAAAATTGAGGATTTCTGGCTGTAAACGATGGTAGTAAAGTTTTTCAGGAATTCAGTGAGTATAATTTTTCATTTAATAAAGTAGATGCAGATTGTGATTTCTTATAGATTAAGACTCTGACCACAGGTATGATTGCCAAATTACTGATTGTAAAAATCCTAATCAAAACCTTGTCAATTGGATTCAGGCCAAAAGTCTCTGATACTTCATAAATCTTAGTTCATCTTGGGCATTTGGTGCTTATTTGTGGTTATGGAAAACATGAATAACATTGAGGTGACAGATTCTCAAATGTCTAATGATAAAATTTTACCACCTGCAAGGATAGAAAGATAAGCATATTTGTATATAGGGAGTTATATGATGCTATTATGAAGGAATTTGATTAGAATGTAACAGAAGAAATTCATCCAGATAAGACTTCGTTCAAATGGGTAGGGAGGTTTTAACATTGTCAATTTCATCTGTTAGGGACAACATGAGGGCTGAAAAATACAGTTTCAATTATACTGCAGAGGTATGACAGTATTAGATGTTAGTTTTATGATCAGATATTCAATAAACAGAAATGCAGCACATAAGACAATGAACACAACAAGATACCCTGGGAAAACCCTCCAACTTGAGGGAGAAAAACCCAGCAAATATATCGCTTATATATTGAAGTAATAAGAGCAAAAATCTGCTTACAACTCAGGCACAACACAATGCCGATTTTTATACAAAGAATAATTGCACCTCTCCTAGATGCAAGAATACAAATGAATAAGTTTCAAGAATACAAATGAATAAGTTTCTCCTTGAAAGCGATCTGCTGTTGCAAGATGATGATCTGCTGCTCAGGCGCGAACTTCTTCTATGAATGCGAATTATGCTGAATGAACTTGAATGTGAAATGAATGGAAATGATCTCTCATTTATACAAATCGCTGGAGAGGACGCACCCCTTCATGAAGCAAGGTCGGCCACCAAAGAATACGTCTCATATGAAGTGAGATTATCAAGGAGAGGTCGGCCCATAATAATTAATATTTATTTATTCTCCAAATGAAGCGCTTCTTCACTAATATCAACTTGAATAAATTAAATAGCCAAAAGGCTATATTGAATTTATTCACACAAAGTCGTGGCTGGAAGGATAAGGCCCGACGCTGTTCTAACATCAACACTCCCTCTCAGCTAGGGAGGAATACTTCCAGCTAACCAATGACATCCACAATGGCTACACCCAAATGTGAAAGGAGCTCATCACGGATTCACTCAATTGTGATATCAACCATCATGGCTACTCCCATGTATGGTAAAGCATATGTGTACAAGTGCCCATCACGGAATCACTCAACGTGATGTTGTCATCTCATCATGACGTTCACCATGGCTACACCCAAAAGGTGAATAAACACAAGTACAAGAAAATCATCGCAGACTCTCTCTCGTGATGTTGTCATGGAGTCACTCAACATGACATCCACCATGGCTACTCCCAAAGGGTGGAAACAAGGGCTTTCACCTCAAATTTCTCTTACAAAGAAAGATGCATTTTCAAGGGCTTGCACCTCAAATCTCTCTCACAGAGAGAAATGCATTAAAGCAAATCACAGAAGATCACTAACGCTGAGTCTCCCTCTCAGCTAGGGCTTCATTCTCCACAATACCAAGCTTGTCTCGGAAGTACACAAACTATACTCTAGAGAGAGGCTTGATGAGAATGTCTGTCATTTGTTCATCAGTGCTAATGTATCTCAATTGGATTGCTTTCCTCAATACCATATCTCTGATATAGTGGTATTTGATCTCAACATGTTTGGTTTTGTCATGAAACACTGGATTGATAGAGAGCTTCACACAACTTTGATTATCACAATGAATAACAGTTGGCTCCAATGATTGTCCAAACAATCCTGCAAGGAACTTCCAAAGCCACACTGCTTTCCGAGCTGCCACACACGCTGCAATGTACTCGGCCTCTGCGATGCTCAGTGCCACTGAAGATTGCTTCTTGCTACACTAGGAGATCATCGCAAACCCCAAACTGAAACAACATCCAGAGGTGCTCTTCCGATCAGCAACACACCCTACCTACTCAAAATCAATATAACCATGCAGCTTCAAGTCCACACCAGAAGAATATCTCAAGCCATACCCAACTGTGCCACACAAGTATCTCAGGATATGCTTTGCTGCAACCTGGTGTATTTGCCTTGGTTCACACATGAACTAACTAAGTGCACTCACTGCATAGCAAATATCTGGTCTAGTATTGACCAGATACATCAATGATCCAATCAACTGCCTGTACATAGTAGGATCCACCAGATCTGAACTAGCTGCAGCCTCTTTTAACTTTTGAAAATTGGTTTCCATTGGTGTAGACATGGATTTGCAATCCATCATACCAAATCTCTTCAAGATGTCTATTGTATACTTCCCTTGACTTAGAATGATCTCATTAGGCCTCAGCCATACTTCTAAACCAAGGAAGTAATGCATGTACTTAAGATCCTTCATTTAAAATTTAGAAGTCAACTCTTTCTTGCATTTGATAATGAGGTGTTCTTCTCCAGTAGGAAATAGATCGTCAACATAAAGGACCAAGATCAATGCTTCGCCATCAATTACCTTGAAGTACAAGTTTGAATCAGCATCATTCTTGGAGAAGCCCAAGCTTAGCAGGTATCGATCAATCCTCTCATACCAAGCACGAGGAGCCTGCTTAAGGCTATACAAAGCCTTTTTCAATCTGCAAACATGAGACTCCTTCCCATGAACCTCAAATCCATCAGGTTGCTCACTGTATACCTCTTCTTCAATTATACCATTTAGAAATGTTGTCTTCATGTCCATCTAGTGTAACTTCCATCCTTTAGCCGCTGCAATAGCAATGATAGTCTTGATGGAGGTATAACGAGCAACTGGGGCAAATGTTTCATCATAATCTATTCCCTCTTTCTGAGAGAAACCCCTAGCCACAAATCTAGCCTTGTACTTCTCAATGCTTCCATCAGCCGCATGCTTGATCTTGAAAAGCCACTTAGAAGATACAACAGATTTGCCTTTTGGTCTAGGTACAATGTCCCAAACATCATTCTTGAGGATAGATTGATATTCTTCAGCCATAGCATCTCTCCATACTTGCTGATTTGAAGCTTCCTCAACACTGGAAGGCTCAGATTCAATCATTTGACTCATCAATGGAACATAGCTTGAGAACTTCTGAGGTCTTTTGCTTTCTCTAAATGTTCCTCTAGGGGCTGCAAACTTTTCTGCCTCCTGCATTGTTTGCCTAGCCCATACAGGTCTCTTTCGACCAATAACACTGTCTGTAGGCCCATCAGTAGGTTCCAAAGGCTCAACTGGATCATCATCTTCTTTAGAATCAATAGTCTCCCTCTGAATCTCAGGAGTATGGTCAACTTCCATGTCCTGAGGAGACTCTTGGTCTTCATTGTCTATCTCCATGTGAGAGCCTTTAGATCTCTTAAATGCAACATCTTCTTCAAATGTAACATCCCTGCTGATCTCTATCAGTTTCTGACCTAAAATGTAAATCCTGTAGACTTTTGAAGACTCATTGTAGCCCACAAATATTCCCTTCTTGCCAGATGGTTCCAACTTTGTCCTTTTATCTTTAGGGACATGAACATACACAGGACAACCAAATATTCTCAAATGGCTGACTTCAGGCTTCACACCTGTGAAAGCTTCTTCAAGAGTCATGTTCTCCAAGATACGATGAGGGCTTCGATTCAGAACATACACAGCTGTCCTAGAAGTTGTGGCCCAAAGGAAGATTTACAGTTCCTGATCATGAATCATGGCCTTAGTTGCTTCTACAATGGATCTGTTCTTCCTTTCTGCTACACCGTTTTGTTGTGGATTGTAAGGAACACAAAACTCCCTCTTAATTCCTACTTCAACACAAAAGTTACGAAAGCTTCCAGAGATGTATTCTCCTCCGTTGTCAGATCTCAAAACTTTGATCCTCTTCCCAGACAAGTTCTCTACTTGAGCTTTAAATTCCTTGAATCTCTCAAGTACTTCCTCAGATTCTTTAGTCTTTAAGAAATAAATCCAAGTCTTTCTAGAGTAGTCATCAATGAAAATTACATAATACAAGAAACCACTCAAAGAAGCAACAAACATTGGACCACACAAATCAGAATGAACAAGATCTAGAATGCATTTAGATCTACTTTCACTACTATGAAAGGGTCTTTTAGTATTCTTACCCAATGCACATCCTTGGCAAGTACCTTCATGCTCCTGGCTGAGTTTAGGAATGTCGGTGACCATCTTCTCCATGGTTGGAAGCGCTCAGAAGTGAATGTGAACAAGTCTTCTATGCCAAAGCTTGCATGAACTTGATGTATCATGCAACAACGCTTGTAGAGGACGAGTTGAAAGTCTATAAAGACATTCTTGCCGAACACCAATCACTCGGGCAGACTTGATGCTAGAGTTCTTTAGCCATGCAAGAACTTTACCTTCGGAGAATGCAACTTGGTATCCCTTGTCCTCCAAGGCTAAGATAGAGACAAGGTTCCGCTTGATGCCTGGTACAAATAGTACATCACTCAACTGCAAGGAGATGTCGGAATCTAAGTGAATAGTGGAGGTCCCAATTCCTTTCACAGAATAACATGCATCATCTCCAATTATGACTTGAACACTTGTATCTCTCATTACCAAATCTGAAAGATGTTCTCTAAATCCAGTAATGTGGTGGGAGGCACCACTATCAATCAACCAAGTGCTGCTATTTGCTAGAACATTGCTTGATAAGGCAGAATAGAATACAAATTCATTTGAATCCTTTTGAGGAGAGATCACACCCATATCCGCAATTGAAGCATGTTGTTTTGGTCTAGTTGGGCAATCCTTTGCATAGTGACCAAACTTGTCACATCTAAAGCACTGTAGGTGGGAAAGATCTTTCTTCTTCTTAGATGGAGGAGCACCATCAAATCTTCTATCTTTATTCCTCTTGAAGTAGCCTTTTTTTCCTTCTCTTCCTTTCTTCTTCGAAGATTGAGCGGTAAGTACATGAATCTCCTCATCGGTAGAACTTTGCCCATTGCCTCTTGTTGCTAATCTCGATTCCTCTTGAATGCAATCTACCCTCAAGTGATCAAACTTCTCGCACTAATGCCTTGGATATATGGTTCCCAAGATTTAGGTAGACCATTAAGAGCCAACATGGACAAATCCTTATCATCAACCATATGCCCAATGGTAGAGATTTGATCTCTCAATTCAGTGATCTTCATGAAGAAGGACATGACAGAATCTCCTTTTGCCATCTTGACATGATGAAGTTGTTGCTTCAAGGCAAGAGCTCTGCTTGTGTTATTGAACTCATACATTTCCTCCAAGGTTTTGAAAATTTCTCTTGCTATCTTCAACTTGGAGATAATTGGCACAAGGTGGTCCTTCACCGAATCAACCAAAATCTTTTTCGCCTTGGTGCAATTCTTCTTCCATTGAGGCTTCTCATTCTCACCAGAAGGTTCAGGAACTTCATCCTTCACGAACTCAGCAATCTCATTTTCTTCCAATGCAAGCATCACTCTAAATTTCCAAGAGGTGAAGTTGGAAGCACCTTCAAGCCTATCTTCGATCCTGAGCCCGTTCACCATTTTCAAAGATAAGATAGAAGCAAGAATATGAGAACAAAATGGATGAATGCATTGCTTAAATAAATCTGATCATAATCTTCTTTAAACCCGCTCTGATACCATCTTAGTTTTATGATCAGATATTCAATAACCAAAAATGCAGCACATAAGACAGTGAACACAAAAAGATACCCTGGGAAAACCCTCCAACTTGAGGGAGAAAAACCCAGCAAATATATCGCTTATATATTGAAGTAATAAGAGCAAAAAACCGGTTACAACTCAGGCACAATACAATGCCAATTTTTATACAAAGAATAATTGCACCTCTCCTAGATGCAAGAATACAAATGAATAAGTTTCTCCTTGAAATCGATCTGTTGTTGCAAGATGATGATCTGCTGCTCAGGTGCGAACTTCTTCTATGAATGCGAATTATGTTGAATGAACTTGAATGTGAAATGAATGGAAATGATCTCTCATATATACAAATCGTTGGAGAGGACGCACCCCTTCATGAAGCAAGGTCGGCCACCAAAGAATACGTCTCATATGAAGTGGTGCGATTATCAAGGAGAGGTCGACCCATAATAATTATTATTTATTTATTCTCCAAGTGAAGCGCTTCTTCACTAATATCGACTTGAATAAATTAAATAGCCGAAAGGCTATATTGAATTTATTCACACTGAGTCGTGGTTGGAAGGATAAGGCCCGACATTGTTCTAACATCAACATTAGAAAGTATGAAAGTTCTGATATTGCAACAGTTTGCTACTTGAGAAGCTTAGTATTTTCCCTATGGATGCAGAGTCCCTTCAACAACAATCGTTTAATTTTAAGACAAAGGATCAACTAGCAACTGTCAACCAAGAAGTAGATGACGAAGAATTGGTAACAAATAATTCTTTGTAGCGTGCCTCCTTCATTTGCAACATGTGTCGAAACTTAAACAGCTACAGATTATGATATGAATTTTAATAAACTGCATACCAACCATTGTCTTACGACAGTTGGAACAGGAACTTCAGTTCTGGAGAGAAGTCAACTTCATAGAGCGATATGATGCTAAAGTAAAAGGGAAAGAATTCATCTGACCAATTAATGTGATGAGTTTGTAAATTTTGTTGAAGAATTCAAAACGATATGTTCAGAACTTCAGTGATAGTTGTCAATTGCAAGTCACACATTTTGCAGGGCCATGGAAATTTCGAAATTGGCTTGGATGGGGATATGATAATTTAAATTCTAAAATGTCCCTTATGTTCCAGGTTTGACTAAAAATTTGTTTTGTGTTGTTTTCTTAGATCACAAAACTGAAAAACTCTGATTACAAAGAAGGGTAGTGCTTAAGTCCTTATTGTTGATGGTGTTTTTATGCACTTCTCAACACAGGTAATGCATAGGTGCATCACCTCTCTTGAAAGACAATATTCCACAATCAAATTGCAGAACACTATCCCAAGGTCTCTCGGATGTCAGGTCTTGACAGTGCTTGGCATATATCAGTTGTTTGATGTGATTTGCTGGAATCACAAGGCGGTCTTACGTGAGTTAAAGCTGTAGAGGAATTGGGTCAATGAATGGAGTTCTTCGAATATGAAATTACTGCACTTTGCTGCAAGCTCAGACAGCAATCTTGAACTCCATTGTTTCGTCAGATTTGGCTTTACAATGTGAAATGAACCTTAGCAGAGGTTGTTTCTAAAAAAAAGGAAAAGAGGCAGGGAAGGAGGAAGGTTCCTGGATCTGCAACTACCGATGAACAGTGACCTTAAATAGGATTTCACTTAATCAGAATTCTCAGAATGTCATGAAATCTATGCTATCTTCTAAGGACTGCAAATATTCATCATTCATTCGCCATGTAAATATGAACAAAGACAAAGTTTAAAGAGCAACTATGAAATTATAGTCCAGGCTAACTTTGCACAGTCACTTACCAGCAGCAAATGACCAAAAGTATGGACAAGGGAAGCATACACACAGCAGAAAGCTTCATAACCAAAGACAACATATTAAGTTCACCAGAGCTAACTAAAGGATACTAGAACAGCAAAATAACTGGAAGTAAAGTTTTAACTAATGGGAGAAGAATCATGCAACATGGAAAGAAATCCAGAAATGCACCAAGTCAATGTATTTCTATTAAAATTTATGTAGCATGCCTTTACAACAACTCAACTCTCTCAAATGAGAGGAGGAGAGCCCTATTTATAGTTTTCAAAAAGCAAAATGAGTGGCCAAGATTCGATTCTTGTTGTGTGGCCAAGATTCACTTTACACTAGGGTTTCACCTACCCCCAAATATATTACATTTATAAAACATTTCTTGTATTTTCCCTATTTTGTCATCTAGTGGTAGTATTGTAGCAATTTCGTCCTTTTGCTGTTTGCCCTTTGCTGCAGCTACTTTTTGAGGAATTCTTCATCAATGACAGGGTTGCCTTCGCGCTTCTTCGAAGTTGCATACTCCACGAAACTCAAGATTAGTGGTTGAAGCTTGTCCACCTCCATAATATCCGATCGCAACACCTAGTAGCTCCATTCCTGAGAATTGCTAAAAAGCTTCTTCCAATCGTTGTCATACTTGGTAGCATTGTTTTTGAAAAACTCTGACTGGGCGAAGGCTTGAGCAACAAAACTCAAAAAATCTGTGGTAACCTCAATTGACATCCCATTTTCCATGTTCTTTAAGAAGTGGGGCTTTACGCTCTCTGGATTAATTTCAACAACGGGTAGCTCGTACCCCGTCATTAGCTTGAGGTACCGAGCGCAATCCTCTCTGGACTCCTTGGCCCATTCGATATCCGGAACTGTCTATTCCAGGATCTGCTCCAATTTTCCCTTTCGATGGTCAAAATCTCGTTTCCATACATCCACTAACCAGTGATCATCATCTTTGATGGCAAGGTTCTTCTCCCAAACCTCGCTTGGCAACGCAAGTATGGCCTCAATTTTCGGGTAGGCTGCTTTGTATTTCCTTGGGAACTCCTCGCATACCTACTTTGTACCCTCAAGAGTTCTCTGCACTTCCAAGAACTTATTTTCGGTTCGGACCCCCAAGTTGATGCCAATGTTTCCCATGTCTAAGACCTGTCGGAACCAGTTTTTCGTAGTCTTATCCAAATTCTTTCTCTTTTCCAATTTATTGATCTGTTCTTGAGACAACAACTGAGACGGGGTTGATGGCGTGGTGGGCTGTTCATCCAGGGACGACCACTGCTGAATATAGGCCGTCAGATCGGCCACTTGCGCTTTGAGTTCCTCCTTCGAAACCTTATCCTATTGGATAAGATGCACCACCGTGGCGACTGATTTCTTGAGGTGGCCAACCTTCTGCTCCCTTGTGGCCACTCCCAAATCGATGGTCGAGACGTTATAGGTTATTCCCTGTTCTCCAACCACTGGTGTCGCTATTTGTACCGCCCTAGATCCGAAGGCATCCATGGTTACCTTCGATCTGATCTTTGGCCTTCTCTCTTTCTTGGTGCTTATCTGTGCTCTGGCCAGTATGGCTTCTAGCCTTGACTTAGGATCTTTTAGGGTGAGAGTCTTTTGCTTCAACTGCTTCTCTAGCCAACCGGGTATTTGGGGCTCTCCCTTGGGTGATTCACCTTGATTCTTGTTGTCCTTTGTCCCAAGTTCAGTGGCTCTAACGACAAGGGCCCCCTTCTCAGTTCCTGCATCCTCTTTCTCCTCATCGGAGTCCTGTTCGAGTGTTGCACGCTTACTGGGAGACTTGGTGCACAATTGCTCGTTGGAGGGATCCTCCCTTTCAGCACCCTTCTCCTCTTCATTTTGGTTGTGTTCATGTTCCCCGGGCTTATCCTCTTGCTCACCTTTATGGAGGGATGCTTCCTCATCATGTTCCGAGGTTTGGCCATGCCTTTCAGTTGGAGACCTGCTGCCTTCAGTCTCCAGGGCAGTAACTTCATCAACCGTAAGTCAATCTTCAGCTTCCTTATCCTCAATCTCCTTAAGCGGCTTGCTAAGCTCGGGATCATGTGTTTCCTAGAGTAACTCGGTGTCAAGCTCCTCGTTGCCCTCACTGGAAGATTCATAGGCCACCTCATCGATCTCCCGACGTTCGAACAAAGGGTGCTCATAGTATTCAAATTCTTCGTCTTCTAGCCTCTTTGCAGCCTCTAGCTGTCATCGCTCAAGCTCATTTGATATCTGCATTGTCGCCTCCATTCTTGGTGGCTCGGTAGGGGGAGGGACAGCTGGAGCGTTGGCCATAGCCTGAGCTATTGCAGCTTGCACCATTGGACTAGTAAGCATCTCTGAAAGCTCGGATGGCACGTTTTGCATGTATTTTACGAAGGATTCTGGAAGGCTAAGGGCAGGCATCGTGGCAGCGGAAACAAAGGGAAGGGAAGGAGACAGAGGAAGAAGAGACCGGCAAGGTCGTGGCGGAGGACGAATCCACCGATATGACCTGCATGATTGGAGAGGTGGAAGCAAGGTGGACAGAGATGTCCACCGCAAGCGGGGAGGAAGTGGAAACTCCAAGTGAAGTATGCGGGGCGGTGGCAACAGTAGCAGCAATTGCAACAGACGAAGACCTTGGCGGGTCAGACCCTTCCCCGCAGATCTCGCGGAGCGGACCCTTGGGTATCACAGACATCTCCGCGCCCCTGATTGTTTTTTTTGTTTCTTTGGTGGCTCACCCTCTGATGCCTTTCGGGCATAAACCTTCGGTTTGGGCAACTGCTCACTAGCTTCTTTTCTCTTTTTGGTTTTGACTAATGGTGGGGTTTTGGATGTTTCCCCAATTGTAACGGCGACCACCCCACTATCGGAGCCACTTGGTTCAATTTCTAGTCCCTTAAACGTTAAGGCAACTCCTTGTTGCTTCAGTCGGGCCGCCTGTTGGTCGATCCATGCCTTCGTTCGGACCTCAACAGGTTTGGTGAGTATGTCGAGGTCATCAACCTCTCGCTCATCCCAATCAATCATAGGCAGTGGCAAATTGGCGATGGCACTATATCCCAGATCGATCACCGTGCTTTCATCTTCTTCAACCTGGTTCGAGACTGGGCACAAGTTGACTCTTCGTACATAGAAGATAGTCATGCACATATAGTGTCGCAACCGCACTTCAAAATCATCTTTGCAATTAGCCCAAAAATCTTCAACATTGTGGAGGCGGGCATACTCACGTCCCCGTGCCTTTCTGATATGACCATATGGGTCAATTCGGGGTCGAGCTGTATATTGCCAGAAGTGGTATTTGGCCAACTCCCTCTCCGAGTATCCCGCACACTGGGAGGTATGAATCTTGTACATCCCTTGGCCGAGCCCAATGGGGTAAGGTGTACCCGTCTGATGCTTGTTGCTCAGGATATTATGAATGTGTCGCAGCTGCCAAGTCAACTCCAATAATATAATCCGATCATTGGGGTACCGGGGCAGCTTGTTTGGTCTTTCTGTGAATCCCTGGGCACAGATGTAAGTGAACTTTGGAAATTGTATATATAGGAAGGCGTATTGCCTGAGGAGGGCTCTGACACTGTGGGAAACTCTTCTCTGAAAGTCGCCTCCTAGAGACCGAATGATGTAGGCGAATGCATCATTCACCCTACAATAATCCCTCTTGAAGTTTTGGTACTACAGTTGAGGGTATTTATCATAAGGCTTGAGCTCTGCTCCCGATGTCTCACTGGGTACTGCAGTTAATCCATGATAATGTCGTCGATTAGCGAGTGAGTATACCAAGAAGGATGTCATGTAGAACTTGGAGGTCTTCTTCACATTTGTAAACTGTTCGTGGAAGCAATCACTGATTATCTTGCCCCAATAAAAGGCAGTGTTGTCACCGCGGAGAATTTGCTCCACAAAGTATAACATTCATTCCTGGAAGAAGGCCATAGCAGGAAGACCCATTACTCGACTTAGCAAGGTCACGAGGTCGTGGTAATCCTTGAAGAAATCACTGTGAAAAAACTCATGAGGGAGCTTGCCGGCACTACCCCGCTTGTCCTTTAACCAGTATTGATTAATTAGTTTTTTGCATTTCAGAGGATCCTGCTCCCATAACGCCTTGCATTCTTCTATGGTGGGAGTCTCCATGCTCTTGAACGCAGAAATGTGGAAAGTTGCCGTTATACCAGGCGGGGACATATCTGCAAGGATATTCCCATCTCAGTCCACTATAGTTCTGGTCTCAGGTTGATATGCCTCTACGCATGCCATTACCAATTACGGGACCACCAAGGCTGGCGGGAAGCCTACAGCTTTGGCAAATCCGCTGCTCCTTATCAACCTTGCATTTTTTGTTTTGGGATTCACCCTAACTCTCTATGTAAACTCATCAATATCGACTTGACTGATATTGGTATCCGTGACATCTCTCCAAAGAGTGGTGACTCTAGATTGTAAGGGCACCCCTTGAAACTTGTACCTCATCTGATCCTTATCCTCTTTGTCCGGGGTGCCTTGGCTATTCTTTTCCCCTTTTCCTTGGAGGCACCAGAAGCTTTTGCGTCGAATTCCATAAATCCTGCATAAAAGACATGAATTAGCAACATTATTATGGGAAAGCGGCCTCGGACAAGTCCCTGCACGTCGAGGTTAGATCCACAATCTTCATTCATATTTGATAATCGTCTAACATTTGATAAAACATCATTAGAAAGCAAGGCAGGTGACCCGAGCTCCCAAGGCCGGAGTTCCCTTGGCAGAATGCCGTTTGGAAGGGCAAATTAGGTATGGGACTCCCAAAGGCGTTTCCCGGTGTTGGATTTGCTCAATTTAGGGTTGGCGTGAAAGAATACCTAATTTTAGCAAGTGGGTCGAAGTCCTTTTTGGATTTGGAGGTCATTTCAGCCCTCATTTAGGCATTCAGGTATCAGCTGCAGGAAGGCGGCTTGAAACGGCACAAGGAAGACGGAACTCCAGACGTCGGATTCTGGAGCTCGGATTGCCGTCATTGGGAAGCAGTTACGGGTTAGCCGTTCATTACGACGAAATGTAGGCGGCAATCTAGGAGTGGAATTTCGGAGGGTGATCCCCGAAGACGAAATTACTAGTCAGGAAAGCCCGGCAGCAAACCAAGGGTCGAGACCCAGAGGCCGGAAAGACGGACGGGTTCGGCCGTTTGAAACAGTGATAGCAGAACGGAATCTCCGAGACGGAATTCTGGAGTCTGGGGTCCGAAGGAGTTTGGTTGTCAGTTTTCCGCTTAGAATTCACACTCGACGAAAAGCAGGCCGAGGTCCGGGAGTCGGAAAGTCGTCCCGGGACAGCCGTTCGAAACGGCGAAAGTGACGGAATTCCGCAGTTCAGGGTCCGGATTGAGTTTGGACTTCGGTTCCTTTCTTGTAAATTCAAATGGACTTTATGCGCCCGGGGTCCGAGGTCCGGAAGGACGTTCGAGGCGGGCCGCTTGAAACAGCGAAGTTAAGAGGGAATTCCGTTTCCGGAATTCCGAGGGTCGGAGTTCAATGACAATTTGTTCCTTGACCGATTTTCAATTTTTCAATTTTTGGAATGGACTTCACAAGCTCGGGATCCGAGAGTCGGAAAGTTGTTCGAGGAAAGTCGTTTTAAACGGCGGGGGGACAACGGAAACCCGCGAAGGGAAGTCCGGAGGCCGAGACCCGGGGTGAGCTTGGCCACTGTCAATTTTCGAAGTTCAAATTTTGCATTTAGTGCGGACGGCCGCAGGGAGGATCGGGCTCGGGAGACGCCAGCGACTGTTCCAAAGAATAGCAGCGGCAGGGTTAAGCTCCGATGTTAAATCCTGACGATTCTATGCGGTGTTCGTGGATTTTAATTGGTGGGTTTTTAGGTGAAGGTACTAATCTACCAAATTTCAACTCATTTTACATTTTTTACTTTGTTTTGACCCACAATTTCACGGAAAGGAGGACGAGGCGCACGGACGGCGAACATACCTCGAAATCCCGAAGAAGGATGTTGTTGAATGCGCGAAGAAGGGCAGAACGAGAGCTCGGGCGCAGGGCGGAAAATGTCGGATGTTGGGAAGCTCCTCAAATTTCTCGATCACTTCAATCATTTGAAAATGACAATTTGAAAATCCGTTTATATAGCCAAAACTGCAATTAATACAGCAATTTAATGTTTTGTACGGCAGTCAGAAAGTTTGGTGAGTTCAAATCTCTGGGGCAGCGGCGGGCGACCCGGAGTTCGGTGGCCGAAGAGACGTCCAGTCGCGGCCGTTTTGAAACCTGCGCAACATTAAGTCACCTGACGGACAGGAACTCGAGGCCCGAGGTCCGAAAGGATGTTGACCCTCTACTGCGAAGAACAGCGAAATTCAGGTGGAATCCCGGAAACAAAAATCCAAGATCCGGGGTCCGAGAAGACGTCGAACGCTATACGCTAGCAACAGCAAAACCAGGACGAAAACCCGGAGAGGGAAACTCGAGGGTCTGGACCTGAAAGGGGCCATGGACGTCAGAAAGGCATTCTGACAAGAGAAACCCGAACTGACTTCAGATTTAGCTTTTTTAAAGGGGGTCAAGTTTGGTCAAACTTAAGATGTGTCTTTTGGGAATATGTTGACCCTTTAGAGTGCAAAATGGGCATGCAAAATGAGGCGAAGCCAAAAAGGACCCGACAAGCAAAAGAGGGAAGAGAGGGTCTTTGTTCTGAACGGGGCATGTGTGCAACAAGCACAACACTTACCAAGGGTATTAGAGAAATGATCTTTATGGATTTGAGACTGCTAACATATCACTCATTTATGCTTTGGTTGTACAAATCTGTATTGAGTTGTCACCAAATGTAAGCACACTTATTGGAGTCTATTTCTCCTTGGTATAGAAAAATAATACAGTTAATGGCTTGCTTTTATTTCAGATTCAGAAACAGGTATGTTAAACTCGTGGAGGGAAGACATAGCTGGAAACTATTCTCAAAGGAAACAGCATGCAAATATGGGAAACTCGGTGAAGTACAAAACACTATGTGACAGTAAATGCAAATACAATCAATACTTAGTGCTCTATACTTCATGCTTTTTGTTGAACTTTGAGCAGTCTAAATAAGCAATAGATGTTGAATCAGGACTCCATGTATTAATAACAGTGGTGAGTTTATAGCAAAGCACTTCTGATTTTTGTGCATTTATAAAGAGCGTTTCCTGTCCCTTACACACTGCAGCAAAATGGTATCTTGAAGAGGAATATAAATGGCTCGATGCATGCTAAGGAGTAAGAGTTGCCTGCAAATTTTCAAGTGTAGTAAACACATCTGCCTATTTCCTAACAAGATCCCATCCAAGGTATTGCAAGGGATCACACCACTTGAGGCTTGGTTAAGCAAGAAACCAATGCTATATTTGTGTAATATACTTGGTTTTGCTACATAAGCTCACTTTCTAGATTAAGTTTGCAGTAAATTCAATTACGAGTCCAAGAAATTCATTTTTGTTGGCTATACACTATAGCGAGTAGTGTAATATTGTAAAGATTATATACTCATTGGACATGTCCTACTAGAAAGGTAACTATCACTATGAATGATTTTTTCTATTGAGGTAGTAAGTTTACAAAGACATATATGTCCAGATTAAACATCCAAAGTTTCAACAAAATATTACGTCACCATAGCGTGGCAAATCTTTAAAACAAAATTTTCAGCATAGTTACCAGGAAACAGGGACTAGTACTAGTACAGGAGATGCTTATGAGTACCAGCATGCCATTTTCCAAACAATGGGAGATGCCTACTTGGAGACAGAAAAAATAGAAGAAATTTTTTAATGTATGTATAATTTAAATTAAGAAAACAATATTTATACACTGACTATGTAATTTTTCAAAGTATAAAATGCTTAAGAATTAAGCAACTAACATTTTGAAGCACAGAAATAGATCTCAGAAAAAGCAAAGATTAATAATATTGATCTTTGATAATTGCCATCATAATTATTAGTATATATCAAACAGTTAAAATTTATAAGAGTCACCTTGAGACACAAGTCAAGGACTGGAATGGAGACGTTGTTATTTTAAAAACAGGTTATGAGTGTACTCAAAGACAGATATATACATATTTGTGTTAGAAATACATATATAACATATAGTTATTGTAACAAGCTACTATCATGGAGTAGCCCTCTTTCCATTTCAATCAATTAATAAAATATCGGTGCAATAGAAATTTTAAGTCATTTTATCATTTCTTTTCTTACCAGTACCTCTTTGGGATTTGATTAGAAAGTTCAGTTACAAAAGAACTTGTAGATTTCAATTAAAAAAGTAGAAAAATACAAGTATATTAGTGTATTTCTTTATTCTTATACATCCTCTCAACCAGATATCAGCACTCGAGAAAAAAAAAACATTTGAATTTATGCAATGTACTTCAGAAAGTAGAAACATCTAGAGGAAGTTTCTAAGTTTTCAAGGGATGCTTTCGTGAGACATATAGAGACTATGAAACTTCAACTGAAATTTAAATTTCCTAACATCTAGATGCGTCGTCATATGTGTCTCCAAGATAGGGACATGTTTCTGATATAGGAGACGAGTGCTAGGTACCAGGGTACTAATCTCCAAATCTATGTTTTAGAGAATTCCAAAGTATAAGGCCTTAAGGTGGCCACCACCAACTGTTCTATCATCAATCTAGACTAGACTTATGCGACTTGAACAGAAAATAATAGCATCTAATCAAATTATGGGCTTAAAGCAATGCCATTTGTCAGCAATGGTAGCATTAACAACATTATCATCACTGCCATCTTTTTCATCTACATTGGCAATATCCAAAACAGATGCCTTGGGTACCTTCGTAAGAACTCTTATATCGGCATAAGCTGTAGCATTAATGCTGAGAAGGCATGTTGGTTTTGAAGATGGTGAGAGTCTATTTTGGTTGTCATTTTTAATCAAACCAATAACATAATCAGATTCTAATGGAAGTTTAGTTCTAGTGGCATTGCTATGAATAGTTCTTAGGATGTGCAATTGGTTCAAGATTACATTGAGATCATTGAAGCACAAATCGGGAAAAATTTGGGAAAATCGCAATTAATCATGAAACAGCAAAATTCCCAATTTTTTCCTAAGTTGCCAGTTCTGGTACTGGTTCAGGTTCAGGTTTGGGGGTTCGGTTCACCGGTTCAGCTAAAAAAAATTTTTTGGAGGGGCGGCGTTGGTTCATTTTGGGTTTGTTAGTACAAAAAACATGTAAAAATAATATATATATATATATATATATATATATATATATGCAGCCTAGAAGCATGAAATAGGATTAGAATATCACATAACATCATATAAACAACAAAACCACCATCAACTTGAATGTCATTTAAAACATGCATGATAAATATTTATTGTTGAAACTTGAATTGTGGTAGCTTGATATATAGAGTCTATTGATGTCAGGGTTCAATTTGTATGATTTTGAAAAAAGAAGCCAATTGAGTAGCAGCATTCTTCAAAAATCATAAGAATTTGTTTAGTACACTAGCCATTTTGATGTCTTCTTGTAGTCTCAAACACTATTTTGTATCATTGTTACATTGGTCTTGAGAGTGGTAGCTTAATTGCTCCACAATACAAAATCTGGTTTACCTGTGCAGTGTAACAGTGGCATAGGCAGATTTTTCTTTGAAAGAACCAAAGGGTGATTGCACAATTTAAGTGTATAAGCACATATCTTTTTGTAATATCAAGGATACTATTTGAATCTTCCATGCATTGGTAATTTAAAAGGAAAGGTCTTTTGCCTAATCCATATGCAGCCATACTTTTGACATTGTCAAAAAGAGAAAAACTTCCCTAATGATGCAAAGGCATGGCCAAGCAGTTCTAACTCTCCACATGAGAGAAGAGAGATGTTGGAGAGTACATCAAGTCAGTGAGAACAGAAGTGTAATGTGTTTTAGTTTGTAGTATTCCTCTGTTTCTCTATAGATGTGTGATAAATTCTCAGTTCAATGATGCAAAACAATTTTTGAAAAAAGAAAGTTGCGTCACAGTCCGCTTTCAATCCAACAAGCAAAAATGAAAGCTCGGCCTCTTGGAATGAAAATGCTTGTTTGCAAAACAAATGAATAAGAATGAGGTAGTTAAGGTGTTTAGAGTGATTTAGAGATCACTTTTAGGGTTCCCTTGGGCGTGGGTCAAAGTCAAACTCCATAAAACATTAAAAATATGCTCAAAAAAACACTTTTTGGATGCCTAGGCACGTGGGTTTTGTCTTGGTTCACCCGGGTTCTGCTCGGGTTCTCATGGGTTCTACCTGGGCGAATCAAACCCAAAAATGAAGGATACTGGTCGAACCCACAAGCGAACCGAACCAAGATCTAAACCAAGATCCAAACCAGGACCCGAACCAAGGGAAAAATAGAAGAAACCGGTAACATAGATTTTTTCCCTTTAAAAAAACATTTTTTTTATAAAAAAACATTGACCACGATTTTGACCCATTTTTCCTTAATCTCACTGATTTTTTTTAGTATAATTGTGATTTTTATAAGTTCAAAATGTCAAGTTTCACATACGCGCCTAACAGTGTTGTTAGTAGGAGTTTTGCCCATGATTTTTGCCTCTCTTTTTTCACGGCATGATTTTTTTAACCTCTCAAGGTGCAGTCATAGGGTGATTTTATTTCTAGTGTATGCCCTAGGGTTTGTTGCAGCTCATTAGTTTGAATGTTAATTTTTTTATGGATCTGTGCTTTTAGCTTTTCTATTGATGGAATTTTCCGACTGTTTGTTGTTGCAATTGGTCTTTAAACATTTTCTAAATCAATGTCTTTAAACTGTTTAAATTTTTTCTAACATTCAATCAAGTTAGAAAATAAATTAGAAAATGTCTTTAAACTGTTAAATTAGAAAACATCACATATGCACAAAGAATGACGAGATATACAACATTTAAATGTTGCATTCTAGTTTTCGTAGAAAATAAAAATATATTTAATCAAGTTCATAGACATAAGAAAACTGTTACAGATTTTTTTATTTTTAAATAATTTTTTAGAAACATTTTTACAAACAAAAAAGTGTCAAACCCATGAGAGGTGTTACCCCTCAACCCCATTGAGGTCTCCACTCTCAAACCCCAATAGTAATTACTAATTGGGATCTCTTGTCACATAAGAAACTTGATTATAATGAGGGGGTGACGAGGAATTGGGAAACTCTCAACTGTGCTGACTTAGACATTACTATTGCATAGCTTGCCAAAAATCTCTTTAGATGAGATAGCTTCTATATATGACATGGCTAGTGGAAGTGGCATTGTAACTCATTTTGGATCATATGATATTGAGCCAAATGTTCACTTTGATGCTCTCAATGAAGAGCAATATGAAGATCATCGAATATTGATTGTAATTTTCATTATGTATTGACATTTGACAGGTCACTTAGTTATGAATTTATAAGTCTATTATTTTTTGCAAATTATGAGGTATTTAAATATTTTGTTTATTGGCAATTATGAATATCACTGCTTTATATATATATATATGAATCCATACCCATACTTTTGAGGAAAATAATAATGTCATATCAGCATACCCAAACCCCAAACTCATTCCCATCCCCTTACTAGGACCAACAACTTAGAATTAAAAAAAAAATTAATCAAGCTCATTGGAATAATGCATTAGATATATCATTTAACAATGCAAAGTCCAATGTTGAAATATACATTTGGGTAGGCTCCTAACAAGTATAAATAATTAGAGATTGAAAAACAAAAAATACCTCAGTATCACAACGATACTGCATATAACATGCATGTTCAAAAAGCATGTACAGGAAAACTAAGTTAACGAATCGGGTACGGGTACGGGCACGGGTATGGATACGTGGGTACAACATATTTTTTGGGAGGGTTGGGTAGGGAATTGAGTACATGCGTACAAATATATATATATATATATATATGAAATATAAAATTACAAATTATTTATAAATATTAAAAACTCGTTTATATATAATTAATATTTTACTAAACTTAATAATATTATAAACAATGAAACATAAAAAATAAATTAAAGTTATAATTATTAATAGTGAATGTATTAATAATAATAGTTAATAATTTAATATTTTAAAAATTAATAAAACAATGATTTATTTATAAAATTATATATATTTAAAATTTAACATATATTCTATAATCTATATCTCTGTATACATACTCGGCGATTAATCGCCGAGCAGCCGAGTAATCGCATGTTTTTTGGCTGGGCGAGTAATCTTGACTTTTACTCGCAGGAAACCCTAGCCGAGTTTTTTTACTGTTTTTTTCCGAGTACTCGCCGATTAATCTCTGTTTGCTCGCAAAATAATCGGCACAGAAAACGTAACACGTTTTTGACACGTTTTTCAAGTCGTTTTTACCTTTTCGCGGGATTTTTTACACATTTTTTCCGCGTTTTGGATGCGTTCATTTCATTTTCCGCGATTTGCAATGTCGGCTGCGTGATTTATTTCCACGATTTGCAGTTTACATTTACCCTTTTCATTTTCCACGATTTGCAGTGTTGGCTGCGTGATTTATTTCCACGATTTGCAGTGGTGGCTGCGCGACTTGGAGTCTGCGCGATTTCCAGGTTAGTTCCTGTTCGCATTGGCTGTGCGGCGCCTGTGCCAGGTCGTGGGTATTTACTATTATCATTTTTTCAAACATATGCTAATATTAAATGAACATATGCCTGAATATTAAAATTTAAAACTTCATACTTCATACTTCATAGTATATGTTTGAAAAAATGATAATATTAAATGAACATATGCCTGGAAATGATTTAATATTTTTATTATTTTATATATATGCTTCCAAACGTTTATGTATAAAATAATAAAAATATTAAATTTTTTTATTTTTCTACATCAATTTAATATTTATTATTATTCTAAAATTAAAATTTCAAAATTTCATATATTATTTTATTATAAATTTATAATAATATCATGGGAGTCTTAATTTTTAATATTCATAATGATAAAATATTCACTTTTGTACATCATATTTAATAATTTATTATTATTTTAAAATTAAAATTCCATATATTATTTTATTATAAATTATAATATCATGACAAATAATAATATCTTTTTATATTATTATTTGCCATGATATTATTATAATTTATAATAAAATAATATATGAAATTTTAGTTTTAAAATAACAAATTACAATAAATCATAAATTTGATGTCAAAAATGATATTATTATTTACAATTTTCCCATGGTATTATTAATTTATAATAATAGAATAATATATGAAATTTTACATTTAAAAATTAAAATAATAATAAATATTAAATCTGATATAGACAACACCAGCATGTTTACAGTTTTTCTGATGTGTGTGGAATCTGGATTGTCATTGTGCAGCTGCATCAGCATATGGATATGAGTAAAACTGTAAAAGTTTAAAGTGAAAAACTCATATCCATATGCTGATGTAGCTGCACAATGACAATCCACACACATACACACAAATTTTGTTCATCTACATAGAATAAGAGATTACTCGCCCATTTGCAAACTATGATCGAAAGTCTCAAACTTCAAAGTACTTTTATAGTGGAATATCTGCAATAAATTATTAAGAATGAAGTTTTAAATTTTAATATTAAATCTGATATAGACAACACCAGCATGTTTACAGTTTTTCTGATGTGTGTGGATTGTCATTGTGCAGCTGCATCAGCATATGGATATGAGTAAAACTGTAAAAGTTTAAAGTGAAAATTGAAAAACTCATATCCATATGTTGATGTAGCTGCACAATGACAATCCACACACATACACACAAATTTTGTTCATCTACATAGAATAAGAGATTACTCGCCCATCTGCAAACTATGATCAAAAGTCTCAAAGTACTTTTATAGTGGAATATCTGCAATAAATTATTAAATACAGTATGATAACAGATAACCTGCTGCTCCCACCTGCAAATTTGCAACAACCAACAAGGTTAGGAGTTAGGAGTTAGGACTGCAATGCCAATTTGCATACAAGTAAATTAAATCAATGTGCATCCAACAAAAAATAAAAATATAAGAATAAAAAAACTGAAATTAGAACAGATAGCATACTAAATGAAATGTCTCACTTTGATAGTTTACAACTTTATTGTTTGATAATGACTGAAATTATAAAGTTAAACAATTAGTTGATTGTTCCTTCACTTTGTATTGGATCTGTTGCATCTTCTAATATATTTATTATTCAACTTCTAATATTGCAGGTTAATATTTAATCACAATGGCATCTGCCTCTGCATCTGGTTCAGACACAGCTGCCTCAAGCCAAGCCATTGAAAGGAGACCCCCTGGTAGCCGTGATCCCGCTTGGAAACATGGCTATTATGGGCCAGTACCAGGGAGTGTTATTTGTACTTGGTGCAAGAAGAAGATTAGTGGAGGCATCAATCGCCTCAAATACCATCTTGCTAGTATTCCTTGCCATGATGCAAAGGCATGTAAAGAAGCCCCTGAAGAGGTGAAACGAGAGATGGCAGCTCTTCTTGCAGCACTTGATGAAAAAAAATTGGAGAGGGCAAAGACAAAAGCAGCCATACAAGAAGCCATTGCTCCTAATTTGACTGAAGATTCTGAGGTGAATATGCAAGGCATTGTGGGCTCTAGTCGCGGTCCACGTATACGTACCCCATCCACTTCATCCACTTCAAATAAATTCCAGTTTTTTGTCCCTAGAAATGTTCAAGGATCACAACCTTCATTGGAAGGTACTGGGTGGAATAGGGAGGTGCACAAAGAAGCAGACAAGGCTTGTGCAAATTTTTGGTTTTATAATAACCTTCCCTTCAATGTGGCAAGGAGTCCATATTGGGAGTGTTTGGTGACAGCATTGACAGTTGCAGGGAAAGGGTACAAGGCCCCTAGTCCAAGAGATTTAAGTGGCAGGTTACTTGAAGATGCTATTGTAGATGCAAATGGAATTGTGGAAGCTGAAAAGAAGAAATGGCAAAAGTATGGATGCTCAATTCTTTCAGATGGCTGGACAGATGGAAGAAACCGCACTCTTATCAATTTTATAGTGGCTTCAAATGGTGCGTTGGTTTTTCTAAAGTCAATTGATGCCTCCAACATAATAAAGAATGCAGAAAATTTGAGTTTGATGTTGGAGCGGGTTGTTTTAGAGGTGGGCATAGAAAATGTTGTCCAAGTTGTTACTGACAATGCGGCGGCATATGTGGCAGCTGGTAGATTGCTTCAAGCAAGGCATCCAACACTTTTTTGGACCCCTTGTGGAGCTCATTGCCTTGACCTTCTTTTGGAGGACATAGGAAAAATTGATTGGGTGAAACCAATTGTAGAACAAGCAAGAGACATAACAAAATATATATATAATCACCCATGGGTTCTTCAATTGATGAGAGATCACACCAAGGGGAAAGAGCTTGTGCGATCGGGTGCTACAAGGTTTGCAACTAATTTTCTAACGTTGCAAAGTATCACTAGTTTATTGACTTCCTTGAAGCAGATGTTTGTGAGTCAACCATGGGTAGACTCAACTTACTCAAAGAAGGCTGATGGAGAAAAGATTGTAGCAATAATCTTTGATGGTCAATTTGCAACTAGAGCATTAGAGATTGTCAAGGTAACTTAAACTCTAATGAATTTTCAGATTTAATCCTTTATTCTTAATTTAAAATTCTATAAGTATTTTGTTTCCTTGTAAGGTGTAATTTAAATTTAGTTCTACTTTGTACTTTATAGGTGACTGAGCCATTGGTGAGGGTTTTGCGCTTGGTGGATGGTGAGAAAAATGTGATGGGATATCTTTATGAAGCAATGGATAGGGCCAAAGAGGCCATCCAACACTATTACATGGGGGATGCAAATAGATTTACCCCTATTTGGGAGATCATTGATCGAAGGTGGAACAATCAACTCCACCAACCCATTCATGCAGCGGGGTACTTTCTCAACCCCAAATTCTACTTCTCTGATGGCTTCACGGATGCTAATGGAGAGGTTATGGAGGGCCTATTCACATGTATTGACAGGATGACACCTTTACCTGAAGTGAAAGACCTCATCCTTATAGAGTTGCAACAATATAAGGCAGCTAGGGGGCCTTTGTTTTCTTCCACATTATGTGAACGAGGAAGAGAGATCCAAACACCAAGTAAGAAAAAGTGAAGCCTTTATCTTGCAAGTTATGAATTACAATTATTATTACTTATTAGTTATTAACTTATTACAATATTGTTTATCAATATTTACAAAAACTTGAATATCTTATTTGTAGGTTCTTGGTGGGATGATTGGGGTGGAAGAACTCCAAATTTGCAAAGGCTAGCCCTCCGAATTTTGTCTCAACCTTGTAGTGCTTCTGGCTGTGAACGAAACTGGAGTTTGTTTGATTCCATTCACACGAAGAAGCGTAACAAGTTGACTCAACAACGCCTCAATGATCTTGTTTTTGTGCAATATAATCTTCGGCTTCGCACAAGAAAGGTGCAGGACTTTTCAGATGAGCTCATTGATTTGGATGACATTGATCCATACAGTGATTGGACCGTACAGGATGATGAGGCCTCCTTGTTTACAGAGGATGAGATTGCTGATTTCGAGAGGCAAGCTATGGAGGATTTGCCTGCAGTAGAAGTAGGGGAGATTGGATTGGATGACATTGATGTGGTGGAGGAGGAGCCACTGCCACCTACCAGCATGGTGGAGCCACTGCCACAATCTTCTACGGCAAGCAGGGAGCCAGAATCGAGTGCAAGGACCATACCCTCTACCTCCCAATTTTTCACTAGGTTGGGGAAGAGGAAATTGTAATTGCCTAGATATGAAATTTATGATGATGATTTTCAAATACAATCATCATAAATTCATTATAGTTATTACCAGTTTCACTATGTGGCTTCGTATAATGATGCCATTTTGTAATCCATATGTATTGAACTATGAAATTTAATATAAAACACTCCCTCATGGTTTTTAGACTCATTTGATGCATTTTGTAATTGAATTTTGCAAAAAAAAGTGTTTTCATGAGAAATTTTGCTACTTTTTAAGTTGTCGAGTATTTGCCGAGTATTTGCCGAGTCAAAAATTTTGGGCTTGCCGAGTACTCTCCGAGTCCGAGTATGTAAACTATGATCTATATTATTATTATGATGACTCTATAATATAATAATAAATAATATTATATTATCTATTATTATTATTTATACAATCTATATATTATTAATAATTATTAATATTAATATTAATAACATTATTAAAATTTAGTATTAATAACATTATTAAAATTGAATATTAATAATATTACTCACAGCCCTATTACGTATCAATTGCCATTATTCATTACTCGCAGACAGAGAGATGAGGATAAGAGACAGATTAATCAACCATCGATGGATAGCAAGTCTAAAATGCAGAAACGACGCTGCAGCCTTGGTCATTACGTGCCCTGTCAATACACTACAGGTCGACAAGGAATCACGTGGTTAGAAGACGTTTTTGTTAGAATTTCATCAGTGGGCAAAATGCAACTCCCAGAACAGTCAAAAATCGTACGCAGCATCTGGATTCGTTTTGGAATCCATCTAAAATCGGCATGTGATCAATGGAATCAATTGGAATCGGCAGGGTAGTCACGGAATCGTTTCCAAGGACCAAAAACCGATTCCAATGCGAATCCATAGCATTTTGTACCCGAATCCGATCCCGGTACATTTCTTACCAGGAATCAGTGGGCAAAGGGCAACGATTCGGCTACTTAGCAGGAAAATTAAGCTTCAGTACTTTTCCATCGAGAAGATGGTTCATACCTCGGGCTTAGATGGAATGGCTAGAGTTGATATGAACATGAACAACAAAAATTTATATATTCCACAATTCATGGGCTAAACTCTCAATTGTATTTGCTCTGTATATCTATATGCTATTGAAATGCCTTTAAATTTCAAAAACAAGAAGTTTTTGTCCCTTTTTCTACATTGTTTGTTGTTTTCTTTTTAATCCGATTTTTTGCCATTTAAATCCCAATTTAAAAAACAAAATCTTTTACTTTTGGTTTGCCAATTTTTTCCCCAAAAGATTTTTACTGCTATGGTTGAGATCAATATAGGGGCTGAAATGCCCACTGCTGAGGCTGATTTGGAAGTTGATTTAGCTTTTGAACAGGTTCTTAATGGTCCTGATTTAGACATGAAAAAGTCTGCTTGGGATACACAAAATGTACTAGTTGTACATATTGGTTCTTTTGGTGAGAAAACAAAACTAGTATCAGACTATATGGGATGCCAGACATATTGAATGTTGCTTCAAGAAGCCACAATATGAACTGTACTGTACACCTATATTTAGGCAACAGGTAAGCTTTACATCACATGATACTAGCACATACTCCTTGTAGGAAGCACCATAGGTGCTACCCTAATGTGTGGCACACATAACCTACCTCTCCATATTTTAATCTGGACCTCCCCTCCTAAAGCACAGATTCTTTACTGTCAAGACAACTCAAGCTGTACATATGGTATATGAGTCTCTCACATTTAATGATGGTGATGATTCTGCTTTTGTTACTAACAATGTACAAGAGTCTTTTTGTTACAGAGTTGCACAAGGAAAATCAGAGTGGAAGAAAGCAACAAAGACTCGATATCATGCTTTGATGTGAAATAAAACTTAAACTTGATGATTTGCCACCAAAAGAAAAAGCAATTGTTTATAAATGAATTTATAAAACCAAATTGAAGGCAGATGATGAATTGGACAAACACAAAGCAAGGCTTTTGACCAAAAGAATTTGTCCAGCAAAGAAGGGATAGAATTGATAGATTATCAGTAATCATTTGCATCTGCGCTAAGATGGTAACAAACAAGTAAATCATTGCCATTGCTTCTCACTTTCATTGGAAAATGTTTCATATGGATGTTAAAGTAGCTTTTGAATGGCAACTTAATGCAGGTGTACATGATGTAGCCAAAAGGTATTGTGGTTGCTGGTGAGGTCAAACTTGTGTCTATGTTGGAAACAGCATCTATTG
Organism: Sequoiadendron giganteum; assembly: GCA_007115665.2. Classification (NCBI taxonomy): domain Eukaryota; kingdom Viridiplantae; phylum Streptophyta; class Pinopsida; order Cupressales; family Cupressaceae; genus Sequoiadendron; species Sequoiadendron giganteum. The sequence goes on along the minus strand of CM021104.1, from coordinate 455,521,807 downwards.
GGTTAAGGCAAATAACTTTCTTGCCCAACAAAATAACAAAATAACAAAATGGAAATGAACTCTTATGTGCTTGGTATGTGCATGGAAAACTAAATTTTTGACCAGTTTGAGTAGATCCTGTTTATCACAAAATATAGTTATATACATGTAGGCTGCTTCTGATGTAATTGTAAATGGTGAAGAGCCTCTTCAACCAAATTACCTCACATGCAGCCAAAAATAAAAGATTTGTACTTTGCTTCTGTCAAAGACAAAGAAACAATATGCTGTTTCTTGCTTACCCAAGATATTGCACCCATCCTAAGACTGAAGGCATAACCTGTTGTTGAGTTGCCAACACCTAACCCACCCCAATCTGCATATTTGAATCCAACAAGCTGAAGATCATTAGAAATGATATAACCAAATTCCAAATTCCAAATTCGCCTGTCATACCAATGATCTTGCCTATTGCCCTCCAATGATAGCCTTCAGCTTACCAGGAATTCTGCTAACATAGCCACCATCAAAGGAAATGGCAGCCTCACTATAAGAACAATAAATTAGGCTTCCCATCAATTTTCAAAAAAATGATATACTAACATGCTGAACAGAACTGTGTGAAGCTGCTAGCTTTCAACCAACCTTCATAGGGGCCATTTATTGGCTTACAATCCACCATTTTGACTTGGGTGATTCTAAGTGTTGATAGCTTTTCAATTTGTGCATGCAATTTTACCCAGAAACTAACTTCCTAACCCCTATATCTGTTTGTAACAATTCAACCCCTAAACAATAGTGTACTAACCATAGTTTTAGGACTCGGACTCAGACTCAACTCGGCAGCCCAAAATTTTGACTTGGACTCGGGACTCGGCATGGACTCGGCAAAAGAAAACCTCATAATTACACAAAAAAAAGAAATAAATCATAAATGCATTTAGAGAACATATAAGTCTAATTTGACTATCAATTTGTCATAATTCAAACATTACACATGTCATATGATCCTCAAACTCTCAAAATTTGAAATTTCAGCCACTATGTCTGTTATGTTCAGGTGCTAGAAGAGTTTGAGCTTAGGACTCAAGAGTTTGAGCCTAAGACTCGCGAGTCTTGGAGTAAGACTCGCGAGTCTTGGAGCAAGACTTGGCTGAGTACTCTCCAAGACTCGGCCAGACTCGGCGTGTGAGTCTAGTCGACTCAACTCGGCCAGCTCAGAGACTCGGGAGTTTGGAGAGTCTTGTAGAGTACTTGGAGAGTCCTCAAACTGCTAACGTAAGTCACTTATGTCAAAAGTGAAAAGCAATCTAATTTTACCTAAATACTATCGATCTTGCCTGCCAAAATAATTAAGTCATCCATACAACAATAAACTCATCTTAAAAATCGGAATCATACAGATCATAGTTGAAAAACTCGTGCAAAACTCGCATAACTCGCGAGTAACCGCTTGTCAAATTGAGAGGCAAGTTAATCGCCTTATTACTCGCAGCTGAGTATCTTAAAAAATCGCAGCGTGTAAACTGAAAAAAACGCGAAAAACCGTGAGCTTAAACAGTGAAAACGCGGGCAAAAATGAAGGGGTGCGCTTTTTAAAAGTTTTTCCCTAATTTTGAGCGACTAAAGACTCACAAAAAGGCGTCACTTTCAATTTTCTCTTTCCATGCATAAAGAAAACGACGGCTGCAATGAAAAACGAGGGCACAGAAGAAAACGTGAACTTAAAGGCAGTAAAAAAACGTGAGGGTAGAGGAAGACGACGACGCAAGAAATGACAGCACAAGTATTTTTCTATTTCTACAAAAATTTCAGACGATTTTTACAGTTTGAAAATGCCCAGGTCGATCATGTTTTACAAACAAAAACCCTGATTTTCCATAGTCGATAGGCTGGAATCGATACCTGTAGTTATTTTAATTATTTTTTTAAACATATTTTCAATAGTCACTGAAAAAAATAATTGATTTGTAAAAATAATAATTATATTTTTTAAACATATTTTTAATTATTTATTGATTTGTATTTTGTAAACATATTTAATATTTTCAATAGTTGCTAAAAAAAATTTGAATCGAGTATTTAAAAAAAGTGATTTTTTTTAATTTGATGTACTATATTAACTTATAATTGATGACTTTAAGTTATAACACATTAACTTATAATTTTTAATCTAATATATTAATTTTTAATTTTTAATTTAACTTATTTTTAAAACTTATAATATAATATATAATTAATAATATATCAACTTATATTTGTAAAAGAAAATTGAAAACTTTTAATTTAGTTTATTTTATTTTTAAAACTTAAAATTAAAAATAATTGAAAATTATTAATTTATATCAATATTATGATAAATTGAAGAAAATAATAACAAAAATAATGATGTTCAAATTTCAAATATGTGTGGTTTTTAAGAATATTTTAAAAATTTGTGTATTTTCAAATGTTCGATAAATTTGCCGAGTTTTTCCCTGGGTTTTTGCGAGTCCCGAATTTTTAAAATAAATTTGGTCTGCCGAGTCCGAGTTTTTCAACTATGATACAGATTACTATTGAACCTTGAGCTAATCAAAAAATTATCAATCTCGGTGTATCAGATCAAGAGCAAGTAGCAGATACATTTACAAAACCTTTGTTCTGAGAATTTCATTAAAATGGCGTTTGTTTTGTTTTCACATTGACCATAGCAAAGGTGCTATAATAGTTAAAATAATGATTCTCATAAATATCAGCAATATGTACATGCATTATAAAGTACAGTCACATAGGAAATAAATGCAGACTATCAGTACATAATATTGTGCTCTACAAAAAGTAGCAATTAGGTAGGTTTCATTGATTACTCATGTAATTCAAAACTAATTGAAAATCAGTTGGTAATCTCTCTCACTTTACTGTACTAACAAATTTCATTTTCATTATGATTGATGAAAGTTCAACAAGCGTTTATCTCTTCATTTTCTGAGATTGAATATTTTCTCCTATCTATGTCTGGTTTTTTCTTAACATTAATTATTGTTTACTATATAAGAGGGACATGTTTCATATTGCCTAAACCCTACATAGGTCTCTCAAAATATCAGAGTTGCTATGGATACAGCTGGATACGACATTCATAAAAAAAACACACATATTCATTACTTAAAAAGTAATATAGACACATAATTGCTACATAAATAATTATTAATTTGATTTAACAATTTACAATATACAAAAAAAAAATACAGACCAAGACCTATAATGAAATTAACAATACTGTCATTTAAATCTAAATTTAAATAAAATTTAAATCTAAAGAACTAAATAAACAATAATAATCTAAACTTAAATAATAAAAATTCACTTTCACATTTAATTTTTAAAATCTTAATAAAAAATAAAAAACAATAGTAAAATAAGTAAATATAAATCAAAATAGTATTAAAATTTAAATATTAATAATTTATTAAAGAATAAACAATTAAATATACATTAATAAATTTCATTTATATTTAAAGAATAAATTTTTTATTTGTTAAATCTCTGATGTTTAAACAACATAATACAAATATTAAATTATAAACAATTAACTTTTTTAAATCTGTAAAAATGAAAACACCAAAAAGAATAGTAAAGTTGCATTAGAAGAAGACCCAAAACATGTGTCGCTGAAATAGAAAAACGTTTCATTTGCCTTCCTCATTTGGTGTAGGTTTTGTTTATAGAAAATTAAAAAATTGCACAATTGAAGTTTTTTTTAATTAAGTTAAGGAAGATTCATGTCAGATTTTTTTAAAATCAAATCACATAGAGTCCGGCACTGCTGGAAAACCAAGGTTTTTTGGGCACGTGTGGGTACGGTATCTGATGTGTATCTGCGCCATATCGGATACTAGTATTGTGGTACATGCACCTAGGGATGGATGTGGGTGTATCCGGCTACTTGGGAAAATATATTTAGATTCACCAAATGGAAAGCCAATGCACCATTTAATAATTATTCATTATTCATTATTCAATATTATTATTAATTATCCATATGGATATTGATATAACTAAATATCACCCATTGTTATGCATTGTGTACTATCAAAGCTTGCTGTTCTTTCATACTCAAATATATTGATTTATCCATGTGATCATAAGTTGGTGCCAACTATTGATGCATGTCAATCAACCACAGAATAATCAGACTTTATTTCTATCATTCTAGTTTCAAATAAAATTCTATAAGAATTTGGTGTGTTGGCACCAGTTTTGAGATATAAACTGTATGCATAACTATAAGGTTCAGAATTTCCATGATCCACCATAATACCTTACAAAGGATACTTTATGGAAATCACCCTTCGTAAAGTTGTGGTCTTTTAAATCAGAGTTCTATCAAAAAGACAATATTTGAAGTGGGAACAAGAAATCTAGTTGATGGCATGGTGCTGCAGAGTTCAATAGCCATGTATTTCATCAGCTTACTAGTTGATGGCATGATGCTGCAGAGTTCAATAGCCATGTATTTCATCAGCTTTACATAGGTGATTCTATATTTATTATCATATCATATATGTGTGTCTTATATCCTTTGTTCTGAGTACAATTTGTCAGGTTATTTAATAACATGAGATCATTTGACCATTCCAACAAACAAATAATTTATCTTCTAAATGACAGTTCATTTTGTTCCATTCTATTTTTTCAAAACTGAGATTACCTTGACTCTTTCCTAAGAGAGTGGAGAAACTTTCCTTGGAAGAAAAGGTTCATACTTCATCACCACAAAATAAAAAATCTGCATGCATACCTAATATAAAATTGTTGCAATCCTCATAAGAGAACCCTATAGATGGTTTTGTCTCAAGAGCAACACAAATTTTCACATTTTAAGAAAGCAATTTGTTAAACATACCTCATTCTCAGAAATGATGATTATTCTTTCATCTGAACCAGGAACAGGATCAGTGATTTTAATATTCACGCCAATATCTTCACGGAGCCTTTTTATTATGCCTCCATCCTCCCCAATGACACTCCCAATTTTTTCATTCGGACAAAGAATCCGAAAAACAAGCTCCTCACCATAAAAGGATTGCTCGTAATCATTTTCATGAGGCTCATAAACATCAGGAGTATATACAGAAGGTTTTGGATGGTGACTTGAACTCCTACTACCACTAAATGCCACAGATGATCTCGTTCCTGGCACAGGAGGATCTAAACCTGATCGTCGTGACATAATATTTCCATAAGGTAAGGCATCATCATTAGGTGGAGAACGATGTTCAGGTGAGTAAATTCTGCCATGTGGAGGTTGTTGACCACGCTCTCTAGGGGGATTATCTTTCAATCGGGTTGATATAATTCTCAATGCTTTCTTCACTGCATTCAACTCACCTACAACCTGTGAGCAGCAAAGGCCATGTGAAGAAAACATTTCATGCACATTGAAGAATGTTCAAACCAAATTATTTGGCTTCAAATATCTTGATCTGTAAACTAAATTCTACAATTATGCAATATTTCATTGTAATAGAGCTATACCAGAATGAAGTAACTTAACTCTTACTCCACAAAGTTGAATAGAGCTGTAAAAATAAAAATAGTGATTACAATTTAAATTGTCCAATCAAACAGCTGCTACCAAAGAATGGCTCTGGTAATACATCTTATTTACAATGACATAAGAGAATGGCTGCTGCGGTATTCCAAGAACATCGGTAGAGTTTTGAATGCAGGAGTAGAACATATACCTCTTATCCTTACCACTCAAATACGTTGGCAGAGTTTTAAATATTTGTATTACACATTCACAGTTGTACATATACAAATTTAGTACAATGACTAAGACGATCAAGTATACCTTCATACAAAGCATACAAGAAAAAACCCAATACCTTTAACACATTAGCAAAATGCAGAACAAAGAAGAAGGTTGTTTTTTCAACCAAAAACTTAAAGAAAAAAAGGAATCATCTAAGAATGCTTATGAAAGAATATCAAATGAGAAATAATTATCGGCCAATAACTTCAATAAGAGTTGGTAAATCATCCTAATCTAAATGATACATCATTTCAAACACATGGCACTATTACATGCAACTGAGCATATATCATGATAAAAGTCCTCAGGACAACATGCCAAACATGGTTCTGCGGCAATAATTCCAAAGACAAATTTGAGCATTTTAACATTCCAATCACTTCCAACATTTGATCAGACAAGCCCATCAAATATAAGCCCATTCAGCACTGGAGAGTGGATGGTGTGGCATCGGCTGATTTGTATGGAGAATTTCTGCAAGCTGGGTTACTTCAAAACACAATAGACTCTCCAGATTTTGTCATCCAAACTCTTTGCTAGACATCATTGTTTTACAAATCAATTTAATTACAACTTCTTTTCATTTCATCAGTAATGGAATCAAGAAGATAATGTTTGATTCTCTCATAATAGCAGCATTGTTACATCTTGGTGTACCATCCAGTTCTTACCTGACATGGAGCCTTCTACATTAAAAAACACCTAGAGATTTGCAATTTGACTAAAGTGAAACAAATAAATGGAGAAGCAAGTAAATAACGAACCTTTACTTGTACCTGTAAAGCCAAGACTAAATAAGTAGGGTTGATAAATTGGTGATGAGGACATAGGCTATATTCTGAGTCAGGTGATACAAGAACACAACAGGTGATTGATGCTCAAGAACCCTAAAAGTGACTTGCAAAAGACATAAAACACTAAAACAAGTCCATTTTATTTCATTTCTTTTGCAAACAGCAAATATCATTCCAAGAGGCTAAACATTCTTTTTTTTGCTTGTTGGATCAATAAAAAGAGTTGAAGATTGATCTTTGAAGGTTCTACAACAACTGCATTGTCATTCCTACGCATTTACAAGTGTTCATTGGCTGTCAAGAAAATCATAGAAGGAATATTTTGCAGAGACGTAAGTTTTTTTCAAAAAAATTCCTCAATTTTTGTTTTACAAACATGAAACAAATTCTTTGCTTTGTTTATCTGTTTGTTCCATTCTTTTAGGAATGTATCAAAGATTCAAAAGAGCTAGGATTTCTATATCTATTTTTTGTGTTCAACTTTTTGTTTTTATTTTGAACATGTTGTTTACAAAATTTCTTGCCATAGGAATCACAATGGCAACTAGTTCTAGCTCCATGGCTCTAATTAAATTCAAAACAGATCCGAATTCTCCTCTATAGAAATATGTTCAAATGATACAACAGGTTCCAAGTGGTGGGAATTACATTTGGGGGGTTAAATTTGGATTTGCAATGGGTGTGTTGTTAGATATTCTAGTTCATATAGTCGGGTGAAAGCCCTTTTGTGTGGGACCTGGACAAGGCATCAAACCTTTCCTTGGAAAGAATGGTGTAGTTGTGCCATCAGAGACAGTGGTAGGATACATTATGGAGCAAGAACAAGCAGATAAACGAGCAGGCCATAAATCAAGTCAGCCCTTAATAAATAAAAAATCAATGGGAATGCAGCCCCCATCAGATCCTAGTGTTGTGGTAGAAAACCATCCATTTTTTGGCCACTCCTCATCTTCGAAGTGAACAACCTATTACAAACAAAAAACCAAAGGGACCTTTGGAAACTGCATTTCAAAATGAGAGTCGAGACATTGCCGACCAACATGTAGCAAGATGTATTTATGCAAATGGATTGGCTTTCGATGTTGTTCGCTCTCCATATTGGAAAGAGATGTTGAAAAAAGTCAATGAAGCTCCAAAAGGGTACAAGGGCCCAGGTTAGGAGAAGGTGTATCGCACCTTATTGGAAAAAGAGGTCAAGAATATCGAAGATTCATTAAAGCCTATAAAGTTTCATGGGTTGAGAAAGTGTGCCCATTGTTTCAAATGGGTGGGAAGATGCAAAAAATTGGCCCTTGATCAATGTCATAGTGGTGTGTCCCCTAAAGGAGCAATGTTTTTGAGAGCTATGGATTGTGAGGGGCAGGTGAAAGATGGCCAATTTATTGCTGATATTCTCATCACAGCCATTGAGGAAGTGAGACCTTATAACGTTGTTCAAGTCACAATGGACAACGCGAAGAATTGTAGAGCTGTTGGTTTGTTGCTTGAGAAATGATATTCACAATATCTTTTGGACATCTTGTGTGGTCCACTCTCTCAATCTAATGCTACAAAATATTGGGAATAAAATTGATTGGATCAAAGAGTTGTATGTAGAGGTTGAGGACATCCAAATGTTCATCACCAACCACCACATGTCTCAAAGCGTTTTCAAATCATTTTAAAAATTGGAGCTATTGAAGGTAAGTGAAGTAGCATAAAATTTTACATTTTCATAGTCTGATTGTGTATTTTAATTCTCCTTTAAAGTTTGTTTTTAAATTTTAATTATTTTATTTTGTTTTTAATAGGTTGCAGAGACCCATTTCACCTCTAACAGAATCATTTTGAGATGACCTGTGTAAGTTAGAGAGGCACTTTATAGCATGGTGATTAGCCAAAATTGGTCTATATAGTGGCAAAGCAACTCGGACAGGGCAACAAAAATTAAACAAATGATATTAGATGACCCATGGTGGGATCATGTGGAGTATCTCCTTAGTTTCATCAAGCCCATTTTGAGCATGATCCGCTATACTGACATGGACAAGCCTTGCATTGGAGAGATACATAATGGTATCGACTCAATGATTGAGAAGATGAAGAGCTTCATAAATGCAAAAGAGCAAGACAAGCCTTGCATTGGAGAGATACATGATGGTATCGACTCAATGATTGAGAAGATGAAGAGCTTCATAAATGCAAAAGAGCAAGACCCTAAAGAGACTTTCTTCAAACAAGTGCATGCAATTGTTGAAGAAAGATGGAACAAAATGACCACTCCATTACATCTTGCCTTCGCATTGACTCCAAAATACTACAGTATTGAGATTCTTTCTGTGCCAAGAAGGCTTCCCCCATATAGAGATTTTGAAGTGGTTGAAGGGTACAAGGCAGCATTTCATAGACTCTTTTTTGAAAATGAATTGTCCGATATAGTCACGAGTGAGTTCATTGATTTTGCGCACTCAAATAGTCAAAGTGTTGAGGCTCTTCGTGATAGGTTTAAGAAGATGCTCATACTTGGTGGTACTTTCATGGCCAATTCACGAAGGATGCTCATACTTGGTGGTACTTTCAAGGCCAATTCGTGCAACACCTGCAATCCCTCGCAATCAAAGTTTTATCACAAGTCAATTTAATAAATTTCTATTTTTTAATCCTTAAAGTTTCAACTTTTTCACACTTTTAGTGCAAGTGCCACTGACACTACTTGTAATTCATCTAATGTTCCTATATCATCTAATGTCAATGATGATGATGATATTAATGATTTAAAAAATCCATTTGATGATTAAAAGTGTTGAGCTTGATATTATTGTTTTAATATTGAACTTGAAGTTTGAACAATGAATATTTATCATGCATGTTTTAAATGGCATTCAAGTTTATGGTGGTTTTGTTGTTTATAACTTTATATGATGCTATGTGATAATTTAATCTTAATGCATGCTTCTAAGATATATATATGATTTTTACATTTTTTTTGTGCAGACGAACCCAAAATGAACCCAACCCCAAAAAAAAATTTAGCTGAATCAACGAACCCAAACCAGGACCAATACTATAACCAGCAACATAGCTTTTTCATATAACTCCATCCTAATTTGCAGCCATAAAACCAGATAAAGTTAAATTGGTACCTGAAGGCTTTGTTTAAGTTATCTCCAGTGACAGTATAAACAAATAAAGTTTTCTTTAACTCATTCTCTTGAGTATTTAAATTTGATTTTTTTTAATTTCAGCTGATCATACTCACAGCTTAAATGATAGTCCATGCTGTTTAAGATGTCTGAGCTTGATTTTGGCTACAGAAAAGAAAGTTCTCCAGCAGGGGATGTGCTTAAAACTGTAAACTTTGGCTTGACTAAATGAAGAGTATGAAGAGTAAATTCGGTATATGAATTTTTCACTGAGAAAGGATTAGCCAGAAAAATTTCATTAAAATGAATTCTCACCTATCGACTTCAAAATATAAATGTGCACAGAATACAATAAAAAAAGCTTAATGAATTGGCAAGGCCAAGCTTACTCCAAGCTTGCTTATAAGGTTGAAACCTAAAGGGTATAAAATCTGTCACCTGGTGGCTGTGTTTCAGTGGTTAGAATTCAACGTTGTGACTGTGGAGAACTGGGCCTGGATCTCAGAAGCCATATTTGCTGTTACTGTACATAAGGCAAAGTGTAAAAGCTCCCTTCTTCCTACAAGGAGGATCTCATTCACCAAGGTGTATTATTTGTGACGGGACCTTTAAAAACACTTTCACCTTTTACCTTTACATGAAAGAGCAAAAATTACCCTGCTGAGGAACAATAAAATATTAAAAATTTAAAGACCATAAGCTCCACAATGCGCTTAGTTTGTCCGAGTTCAAACATGACATAGACGAGAAAAGAAAAAGCTCTCCCGACAGGGGATACACTAATCTTTTGGCTGAGAATAAACAGAGAGCAATTGTTTTGCAAAATTTTCCACAATAGCAGGATTATCCTGCAGAATGATGAGCAGATTTGGTATGAAATTTTCACTGGTAGAAAACAACATACAAAGCCTGTATAATAGGCAAGGTTGGGTTTACTCCAAACTTGGTCATATGAATGAAACCTAAGGGGTACAAAATTTGTATCTGATGGCTGTGATTCAGTGGTTAGAATTCAACATCATGGCTATGAAGAATATGACTTAGATCTCGGAAGCCACATTGCTGTTATTCTGGATAAGATAAAATGTAGAAGGCTTCTTCTTTCCACAAGGAAGACTTCATTCACCAAGTTTGTGTATTAGCTAGGCCAGGACCCTTGAAAAATCAACTTTACCTTTTATTGTTACATGAAAAAACAAAGTTTACACTGCAGCAAAACAATGAAAAGTTACAACCATAGGCCCCATTATGTGCTCAGTTTCCCAGGTTTGAACGTGACATAGGAAAAAACAGTTCAAGCAGGGGGGATACAATAATTAAATTGTTAACTGTTGGCTAAAAACAAATGAAGATCAAATTCACTATGAAATTTTCATTGATAGGAAAAAATGTACAAAGCCTGTATGATTAGCAACGGAAGCCAGCATGACTCCAAGCTTGGTTGCAACATAGAAACAGAAACCTAAGTGTTTAAAATATACAATACCCCAATTTGGTGCGTTGGCTAAACTGGGTCATAAATAATCAGCTTTACCATTTGTATTTACTATTTACATCCAACAACAAAATTATCAAAAATGGAATGAGTGCCAAGTGGACCATGATCATGAGAGATGGGTTCTTGTGAACCACTACTCATGAAATATGGGTAGCTCATGAAGATTGACTTGAAATTAATGCAGACTACAAATGTTCAATGCACTAAATCTTATTTTTATTTGAATTCCAGCAATTTAGAATGTCCAATGATGTTTAGCAATTTCATTAGAGCACTGGAAAGCCATAATTATATATAAAATTTGCCACCCCAAAAATTTGAGAATTTTTTTGCTATCCTCAAAGCACATCCACCGATACCCCAGTTCCAAAATTTTGGGGAAAATTTGATTTTAACAAGGGCATCGTAATTAAAAAACCTGAGCCCCAAAATGTAGACAGAGTAGCTTGAATAAGTCCATTAAAACAAACCTGTAACTTTCAAAATTTTGATGAGCACAAATGATAATAAATAAAAGCTGAGGGCTTCGCAAGACAGGGTTTAAACTCAACTTTAAGCTTGGCCATGAGGTTGAAACCCGTGAGGAAAAGAGGTTTCATCTGCCAAGTTAATATGGTCACTATGCTCAGACCTAAACCAATTACCATTACCTTCTACCTTAACATTCAACAAGTTCAATTTATCCTACCATGGCACAGTTAAAACCTTATGCCCCAAAATGCAGCTGTAGATTAGTTGTTTGAATTCCTCGTTGTGGCCATGGAAACCTGCACTTGAATCCCAGCAGCCGCATTTGCAGTTAATTTGCATAGGATAAAGCAAAAAAAGCCTCATTCTTCCCACAACAAGGATTGAGTGTGTCAAGTCAATATGCTTGCTAGGCCCAGACTTAGAAAACCAATTACCTTTTGCCTTAAATAGGCAGGAAAAAACACATGCCCTCCTGGGAGCACAATTAATACCCTAAGGCCCAAAAAATTATTATAAAAATGGCTGAGCTGAAGCTTGATAGCAGAAAAAAAGGGTGGACATTAGCCGAAAGAAAATGAAGAGCGAAATTGATATAAAACATTAACAGATATACAAGCTGAACAAATTTTCAGCACTACTAGGACCAGCTGGAAGAAAAGCTAAGATTTTCACAATCTTGATGAGCATGGAAGACAATGTACAAAATCTAAGTGATTGGCAAGACTGGGCTAACTCTTAGCTTGTCACGAGGTCAAAACTTGATCGTTTTTTTTTTGAGCCAGTGACACTCAGGACTTGAACGCTAGCCCATGATTATTCAGATACCCGATATCAAACCTGATTACAGGAAAATCAATTCTCCAGAATGGGGTGCAATTATTAGAACTCTGAACTTTTGGCTAAGGATAAATGAAGGTTCTCTGATGGAAGGACTAGAAGGGAAAATTCTACTAAAACAAAATTCCGGCTATAACTTTTGAATTTCTAACAAGCACATGAGACAATGTACAAAGCTTGAGGAATTGACAAGGCTAGTTTACTTCGAGCTTGACGGTAAGGTTGAAAACTTGAAACATAAGAAATGCAAAGATCTAGGTATGCTGCCTAGGCAAGGCCTAAAGCTACCAACCCTAATGGGCCACAGTTTAAACCATAAGACCCAAAATCGTAAAGGACTAGTTGAGAAAAAGCTATTAAAACAAGCATTCATGTACAACTTTCAATCTTTTATGAGCATCCACAGCAATGTACAAAACCTAAAAGAATCACAAAGCTGCATTTACTTGAGCACCAGCTGCATTTCCACATTAGTCGTCACCATCCACAAAATAAAGTTAGAAGAACCCTTCTTCCCATAATGAGTGCCTCATTCACCACATTCATGTACTGACAAAACTGAGATCGGGAGAATATATATTTACCTTGAGTAGGCTTTTACCATTACAGATAAAGGCCCTACAGAGAGCCCTTTAGCTGGAGGTGGATTGTCAAGATTGAGTTTACTACTGAGCTTGGTCATGAGGTCAAAAAAAACCTGGAGTACAAAATGTGATCAGAACATAAAATAAATACATAATAATCCCGTGGCGGGTTTCCAAAAGATGGGTCTCATAAACCAGATTGGCCTCTCATTTGGCAGCAACCTGAAAGACTAAATTCAACTTTACTAAGCCCCAAAATGTGATTATTAAGATGCACAGGCTTGAGCTCTCTGCAGAAATTAAAAATGTTCTTGGGCAGGAGAGATGCTTATTAAATTTTGAACTTTGGCAAGCAGTAAATGAAGAGCACACTTGGTCCAAAATTTCCAGTGATAGTACAGACTAGCCAGAAAAAGTTATTAAAACAAAATAAAGCACCTAGACTTTCAAAGTCGTGATTAACACAGAAGGCAACATACAAAAGCTAAGTGGTTCGCAATGCCAGGTCAACTCTGAGCTCGATTGTGAGGTTGAGACTCAAATTAATGGTTTTTCTGTGTGTGCTGGGACAAAAAATCAACTAAGACTTTCCAACTCGTTATGAGCACAGAAGACACTGCAGAAAGGTTACATAATTGGTAAAGCCAAGTTAGCTCTGAGCTTTATCAGAAGATAAAGACTCCAAAATTGATTTTCACTTTTATTTTGAGCTGGTGAGAGTCAGGAATTGAATGCTAGCCTATGCTTACTAAGATCTCTGAGTACAAGCCTGACTGCAGGAAAAAAAATCTACTAGCAGGTGAGATTCACTAACGTAATGACTAGCAGGAAATAAGATATTAAAAGTAAATTTCACCTGAAACTTTCCACTTTTTAGTGTAGAAAACTTAAGGAATCAGCAAGGCGAAATTTACTTTGATCTTGGTGATAAGGCAATAACCTGAGGGATACAAAGTTCTTGGTGTGATGGCATAGGCAGGAAGCTAAAAGGCTAAAACTATCACCTTTACCTCTTAACTTTACACCAAAGAACAAATCCATAATATAGCCAAAATGAGGAAAGACTAGTTGGAAAAACGCTATTAAAACAAACATTGACCTATGACTTTCAACTTTTTGACGAGGATGAAAGGGAGTGTATAAAATATAACATATTCATAAGATCAAGTTTACTCTAACCTTGATCAATAGCTCAATACCTAAGTGGTAAAAATGTCTCGTAAACTAAGCTGACTTGGCAAAAACCTATTCATAAACCAGGCCGGCTAGGCCATAACCTAAAAAATCGCCTTTATCTTCTAACTGTGCACCCAACAAACAAAATGCATCCTACCTGGACACAATTAAAACCAGTAGCCCAAAATGTGGCTGCAGTTTAGTGGTTAAACTTCCACATTGTGAGCATGCAGACCTGCATTTGAATCCCAGCAACCATATATGCTGTTAAGCAGAGTACTCGGTAAGGTAAAAAGAAAAAACAACCTTCTTCCTTCAAAAAGAGTCTCATACTCCAAGTTGGTGGATTAGCTAAGCCAGGACCTATAAAAAAGCACACTTTTAACTTTCACCATTACATCCAACAACAGAAACTTTCCCTACAGGTGCAGAATTTAAATTGTGAGCCCCAAAATGTGCTTAATATGATGCCTGAGTTCAAGCTTAACTGCAGAAAAAACATAAATTCTCCAGCAGGGCAATATGCTTAATAAAACTAAAAACAATGAATGGCTAAGAAAAAATGAAGAGCAATCAGGTACAAATTTTTGGTGATGGTACAACTCACCAAGAAGAAAAATTACTAATAGTAGGACAAAGTGGACAAAAAGCTATAAGATGAAATTTGACCAAAAGATTGGCAATTTTTTTGTCAGCAAAGAAGATAGTGTACAAAGCCTAAGCTATTGGCAAGGGCAGGCTTGGTTTACTCGAACTTGGTCACAAGGTATCTCATATGGCAAGATGATTTGTGAACTAGGCCAAAACATAGAAAAACCATACTCTTATCTTTTATCCTTACATCCAACAGCAAAATTTTGCCTGAGAGAACACAATTAAGAAATAAACCCCCCAAAAAATGGACAAATTTGGAGAATCCGAGTAAATGGAAGGAGGGTCTCATGCACAAAGTTGCCATGCTGGCCAGGCAAGGACCTTAAAAAAACCATTTTTACAGTTTCTTTGCATACAAAAATAAAACTTACCTTATGGAGCATAATTGGAACCCTACACTCCAGAATGAAAATACAAGTTTAGAAAACACAGATGAGTTGAAGCAGGTTTCATACACCAGGTTGAACTCTAGGCCCCAAAATGATAATATGGACAAGTTTAGAAAATGCAAACGAGTATAAACAGATCCCATACACCAGATTGGTGTGTATATATGGACATTTAAAAATCATCACCTTTGCCTTTCATTTTTTAACCGAGCAACAAAGAATACTGTACTAAGGCACACTTAAAACCCCAAGCCCCAAAACATGGACAAAGTTAGAGAATGCAGAAAGGCCTTATATACCAAGTTAGTGAGTAGTGAGTAGGCAGAACATTTAAAAACAAATCCCCTTACTATTATCTTTATTGACAAATGGCAACGAACAAAAACTAAGGGATTGAGAAGACTGGGTTTACAGGGATCTTAGTCATGAAGTCAAAAACTAAGAAGCATAAATTTAATAACTGCTGGCTGTAGTTCAGTGCTTAGAATTCTACATTTTAGCAGTGGTGACCTGGTCTTGGATCCCAGTAGCCACATTTACTAGTAGTGTTCTTGAGGTAAAACAAAAAAGTCCCTCTCATCCTACAATGAAGGTCTTATAAGCCAAGTGTTGTGTTATCTAGGGAAGGACCTGCAAAAATCTATCTTTACGTTTTACCCTTACCTCAAACAACAAAATTAACCCAAAGGAAGCACAATTAAAACCCTAAATCTCAAAATGCCGAAAAATTTAGAGATTGCTGGCCTCCAGAAAGCAAAGAAGAAAGATAATGTAGAGGCTGACCTGTACAATTTCTTCAGTAGAAGCAACACATCTTGGCAATGTTTGATCTCTGGGCAAAATCCGTATTTGCGTCTTAGTATCCTCCCGCATTTGTTCAATAATCTTCCCCCCTTTTCCAAGCAAGCACCCCACGTGATTACGTGGCACTACAAGCCTCGTGGTAATCCTACGGTTGTGATCCTCGTCCTCGTAATTTCCATTATTATTAGTATGATGGGCATTGTTATTATTGTTATTATTACTGTTGCTGTTATTATTATTCCCTTCGTCGTTGATTCTGGAATGTATTTTGAGCAGCGCGTCCTGTGCAGGTGAGAGAGAGAGGGAGGAGGAGTCGGGATCGAGTCTCCGCGAGGGAGAGTGAGAATGAGATGTTTCGTAAACCTCGATGACGCGCTCATCGTCCCCCTGAATCAAATTCTGAACATTTATTCTAGCGCCTGTCTCGCGTCTCAAGCTGCTGATTATGCTACCGCCTTTGCCGATCACGCTGCCTGCCTTGGCGTCTGGGCACAGTATGCGAAAGCATATGCTGTGAGGAGTATTGAGATTGTCATAATGATAGTGATGCTGTTGGTGCGAGGGCCTGTACAGTCTTCCCGGTGGAGGATGGCGTGAAGAGAAATAGGAGGAGGACTGGTAGCGTTTGTTTGTATTCGGGTTGTTGTTGTTGGTATTGTTGTTATAGTCATCGCTGTTGTTGTCGTCATAGTAGGAGCGTTTGGATCGGGACCTTTCCATTGAGTTTTCAGTTTGTTTCTCTGTGTGGGGAATGGAACCTGCGGCCTGCTTTTAGATCATTTAGGCTACCCTGCTTTACACATGCGGAGCTAGATCGATAAGAAAAAGAAGGTATCAGAAGGTGAGACTCTGAGTCTTTGAGCTTTTCTTGCTACTCGCGTGTCATGCCATGCTCATCATGATTCTTCTTATAATCGCCGCAGCTCATCTCGCTTAACCCCCATGCTCTTTATCTCAATCGGACGGTTTGTGGTTCGAAGATTCCAGCTGCCCGTACTGACCTACTCTCCATTAATTCCGCCTTGCTTCTTCTACCTCCATTTCCATTTCTTTTCTTGTTCGTTGACACGTCGTAAATAAATAAATTGTTCTTTTTACTTTCGTTCCCTCGGTACGCTCAAGTGATTTTTGCTTGAGCATTTACCTTCTCTTAGATTTTTTTATCCAATGATTTATAGTTGTATTTTATTGTATTGGTTATACTTTTCTACAGATTTGCATACCATGGTGTGAGAGAGTGTGAGAGAAGGGTCAAAAGTAGCATGCAGTTTTATAGACGTTTATTTTTAATGTGAAATAGTTGTGTATCTACATACAATTAAGGTTTGGAGGTGTGACATCACGTAACTTTTGTCATATTAAGATGTCTAGTGAGAACTATCTTTAAAATGAATTTTTAAATATTCGATCAAAATTTAATCATGGAATTCCTAGTAATTGAACAAAAAAGTATTGTTTGTTGTTAGAACAATATCATATTCTTATGTAAAATATAAATTATATACTACCTAAATGATCTCAATTCCTTTTGATAACCATAGATCTAACATTTATATCCAACATAAATGATTTAATAGTTGAAGACAAAATACTATTTGTTGTTATAAAAACAACACATTATTGTTTCAAACCTATTTTATATAGTTTTGTGTTTGATTTGAGAGATTGTTTAATATGTTTATATATTGATAAATGGCATTATTTTGTGTAAAGTTGGGTTTGTTTTTCTATACTTTTACTTATTAGATTACACTCATTTCTACATGTGTATTGCTCACCTTATGATGTAGGTGCATCCCTGGGCAATGTGGTAATCTTGCATCATTCTACAAAAGTGGATTTTGTGGTTTAGTGCGATTGTTTTTTGTCTGAGGTTGTGATTACCAGCCTATGGTAGAGCAAGTTAGCATATTTCACTATAGTTTGAAATTAACTTTTCCAATTTTGAGCATAGTTTGAAGTAATGTTGAAGAATATCGTGTTAATGTTTGAGGTGATTTGGATCAATACAAGATCATAAATTGGATTAAGAGTGTCTATGGGAAGATAATTGTACATCATTGTGATTGTTTATATTTGTGGCAAGTTATTTAGAGCTTGCACTAGTAGAGGAATATTTGTAAGGATTTAATTAACTATTAGGGTGTATGTAGTTTAACATGTCGAGGTTCTCCATCATTTTATAATTTGAATTTGTTAGTTTGTTGCTTTTGGTCGACAACACATTACATGTGGTACTAGGCTTTGTGCCATCATGTGGTTGGCATAGATCATTGGAAAAACTTGTAGATGTTATATATATTAGGTGTTGGTTTCAAAGGAAGCAAACAAAGAGGTAAAGAAAAGAAGCATTGATTTTGAACAAGAGCAAAGTGAAATTGTAAGGTTTGAGATGGAGAGTATGTTGTGGAGTGCAATTCTAAGGGAGAGAAACATGTGACATAGTGGAGTTCATTAGAGTAGTGTGTAATTCTAATGTTATTTTATAGTGTAATTAAATTATTGTAGTAAGTGTAATGAAATGCTACAACCTAACGTATAAGAGGGTCCATTACAACAAAGTGAGAACTTGTAATCTTGGTGATAATCATGCAAGCTTAAATAAATAAGAATGTGTTTTTATTGTTAGATCTCTATATTATGTGTGTAATTTGATATTGGGTTGCATGGTTGGATGGTCCTTCATCAAACCTTCTAACCATGAATGTATTAGTTGAGAGTAATGTTGATAATAACCATGTAAGCTTAAAAAAATAAGAATGTGTTGTTACCTTTTTATGAGATATACATGTTGTGTGTGTATTTTAATGTTCTAGGTTGAAAGGTTGGATAGTCCTTTATTGGAACCTTTGATTGTGATTACATCAATTGATATTAGAGCAAGGTGGACAGTGGGATTAGTGTTGTTGTGGATGTTAGCATAGTTGGTTGATATGGTTTTTCATAATGAGTTTGATAAAAGAGGGGTGGAAAGTGTTGATGTAAATTAAGGTGTAAATAAAAGAAGAGGAGGTGTGTTACAATTGTATGCATGTAAAATGGATATAATAGAAATATACATAAAAATAGCTTAAATCAAACCAAAATGCATGCAAACCTCAAAAGGAATCAAATATATGCAAACCTCAAAAGATTGAATGTATTATGTTTAGTTGTTGAAGATTTGAATGTGGTTGCTCATGAATCTAGCAGCATAAAAGATGTTGATATGAAATGACAATGATAGGTCCCTTTTATAGAAAACCAAATTGGAATGAAGGGATGAGATTAAAAACTAATATGGCATGGCAATCAAAGGCCAAGATTGAAAGATGTAGTATGTAATAGGTTTAGGGCAAAAATAGGAGTTGGTTAAGGATGAATGGCTGAGATTGAATTATAAATAATTCAATCAAGGGTGAAAATTAAATGAGACATGAAGAGATAAGAATGGCACAGATAAAGAGAATGGCATAGAAAAAGAGGTTGTTGGAGAAAATTAAATAATTATAAAATTATTTAATTTAGAGGAAAAATCAATAATTAAATAAAAATGATTATTTAATTATAGAAGAGAGGGAAAAGGTTGACTTTTAATTAAAACAACATTTTGATTAAAAGTGGAGGAAAAGGACAAAGTATTAAATAATTAAAATGATTATTTAACAATGGAGGGAAAGGTGGAAAATAATTAAATAAATAAAATAAATATTAGAAAAAGCTAATGAATAATTATTATTTAATTATAGAAGAAAAAGCTAATGAATAATTAAATAATTAAAATAAATATTTAATTATAGTAGAAAAATAAAAATATTTAAATAAATTTGGATTTTATTTAATTATAGAGTAAAAGAGAATTAATTAGTGACATAAATAAATAAATTGTATTTAATTAATCAGGGGGGAATAAGGAGAAAATGAATTAATTAAATTATTTAATTATTAGAGGAATATGACCTTGGAAGATAATTAAATAATTAGAAATATTTAATTATGCAAGCAAAAGGAGGAATTGATATGAAAAATGGTGTTCATAGGCTTAGTACATTTTTCAATGTCTACATTTTGCCCCTCTTTGAGATGATGTTGTGACTAATAGAAGTAACATCATTTCAAAGAATACAACATAGTAGGTAGGAAAGGGATTAGGACTAGAAGCATGATGCCCCTGTCATTAGCGACGAGGAGGAAGGATGACAAGGAGGTAGTGTTATGCCCCCTTGAGAGAACATGTGTGTTCAAAGAATATGAGTGTGCTCTCGAAATGGATGAGAGGACTTAAAGGATGAAGGATAAAGGGAAAGAGGAAAATAAATAAGGATGATGAAATTATGGATGGAGAGGGAGGATGGATGATCGTCATGCTACAATAATATGAGCAACCTAGATTTAATATTGTACTTGACATTATGCACCAAGGTATAAGGAACCAGGATGACAATTTGCCCAATACGTGATCAAAAAGGTCAAGTACAAACATATGCCTTATAACACCATGATATGGAAGACCATGATGCCCTTGTGACAATAGAATGCAAAAGACCATGATAAATGCAAACAATGATAAAACTCACAAGTAACAAGTAAGCATGCACATCAAACCAAAAGCAAACAAGGACTATGCTCCAAGTCAAGTTGAAAACTGATTAATGGATTGATTGATGATGATGATGATGATGTTGTTCAAGATGTGGGAAGGACACATCCCAAAACAATGTGAGGATCGGGAAAGATATATCCCTATGATGATAATGTGACTAAAGGATTGAGGTTCATAGCAAGGCTAGAAACAAAGCCAGGGAATGTTTTGAATGATGCACTAGGTTACAAGATTGGATTGCATGGATTACGATTAATTGCATTGGATGGACTGGATTGTGATGGTTGGGGGATGGTTGGACTGGAAGGATAGAGGATAAATGAATTGGATAAGGTAAGATTGGATGGAGGATTGAATGATTAGGATAGAGGAATGGATGGAATCCAATAACAAGGGAGAACCAAGACATGGTAAAGGATGGGAGGATGGAGGAATTCCATGGATAGGAGAGAGGAATTTGGATAGTAGGATGATGATGGGAGATACGATGATGGTGGATAGAGGATAGGAAGATGGAGCTCCGAGGAATATTTTCAAAGGACTAAGATGCCCCGCACCAAAGGTAGTGAAATCATGGATGGAAGATGATAAGTGATGTATGATATGGAAGGATAGTGCATAAAGGACATGAATGGTAGAGGAAGTAAGGATTGCATTATCCAAAGCATGCATGTATATTTTTCCCCTAGCCTTATCAAGATCAAGGGTGAAAAGAGAGGGTGACTTGAATAGGATGGAGGACTGAGATATGATAAGGGATGTAGGATGGAGTATATGGATAGGATGATCAAGATCAAGTGGATAGGATATGGATGCATTGATGTTTCACCCCTAAGCTCTTCATCAAGATCAACATGGGAAGGGAAGATGGATTTGGATAGGATGAGGGATATGGAATGAATGATATGGATAGGATAAGAAGGATGGAAGGATATAATGCATGATTTGTATGAAGATCCTTAGCCTTGCCAAGATCAAAGGAGGGAAAAGGGGGCATGGATTTAGATAGAATAATGGATAGAAAATGAGGGATAAAGGGGGTATGGTAGGTAGGATAGCTTTGATGAAACTTTCCCCCAAGTGTAGATTGCAAGAGGATAATGGATTACACATGACACCTGTTTACCAAGTTTTCATCATGGTACCTATCCAAGATGCCACAAGAAGTGGTTTTCACCATTGGATGAATGATTTCTCTTTACTTTTTTTTTTAGAATAGGATGAATGGATAAGGATAAGGATATGGATAAGTGGTTAAAATATGGTGGATGCATGGTAAGGAGATGAAGGGAGGACTCAAGAATCTGGTTCCATGGATGGTATCCCTTGAATATGTAATGCCTCGCCACGCAACCCTAGAGGAAGTTGCATTAAACTACTTAAATAGAATATATATTTTTTTTTAAGTATAATTAATAAGCAAGTTCACTAACTAATGCCAACAACCTCTAAGGTTACGAGATAGAGGTTATGTAGAACCTCAACAAAAAACATGATTTAAACCATGTCAAATAATTAACTAATAATTAAAACACATACATCCAATAAGATGAGTTACAACAAAGCATAAAGATAACTTTCCATTTCATTAATTCATAATTAAATATTCAATTACATATCTCATTCCCTGAATGAGGCAAGGCCAATAAATAAGATTACAATTACAACTTCCACCTCGATAACAACTGAGGGGTAAAATAATACAAGAGCAACTGAAATGAAATAAAGTAAGGACTGATATTGAAACCAACGAGCTCTCCAACTGGAAGTCTCGTCCACACGAACATGAAGAAAGAACCCAACGGATTTAGGTGCACGCCACCCAACCAAGTGGAACCCAAAGGCCCACCCCCCGTGCTAGGAGATAGTAACCAGGAATCCTAGTCAAGACATCTACCTCTAGACATGGGCTAACATAACTGAACCAAACTAAAACAACCAATCACATGAACCTCACAAGTACATCCCAAGGTACAACTCAAATACCATGCAAGTACAACACTACATGATCACATTGCTTCCAAAGACAAAGCAGATGAAGTATGTTAAGAGAACCATACACATAATAATCAAACACGAACCATGGTCACATCAGGTATGTTATGGAAACCATACCCAGAATAAACAAGAACCAACTATGGTCACACAAAGTGCCATCACACGGCTCATCATGAGTTACCCACTGCGAATCGTCAAGATGGTGGCCTCAACCAATCCTCGGCCCTCATACATACAATACGAACTCAAAACCCAATTGTTGTCCTAGACAGAGTGTCATCGCACAGCTCGTCATGAGTTACCCACGGCGGATCATCGGATAATGGCCCTGTCCGATCCTCGGCCCTCATACTCACTAATGCAGAATCAAATACCTTTCGTGCAAACAAGATAGATGACCTTGCCGTTACCGGCCTTCCCACCCATCCCAAGCCTAACCAAGCACATGGGTCCATGAGTGAGGCATACTTATCTTTTTAGTGTGAAGTACTACCCAAAATTCTAAGTATATTGATTTAGTTATCACTTAATTATACCACTTACAACGAGTTACCTTGGCACCACTTCGTGTGCCGACCCCCGTTACAAGCCACTCTTCTACTTGACAACACACACTCACCAACCAATCATCAATGGTACCAAGGTGCAACAAACATGATAACATGTCCAATCCTTTCTCAGGAGGTAACATAAGATAAAACCATCTCCAAACACTGGAGGAAACCACAATAACAACCTGCTCCTGACAGCTCCTAACAAGGAGGCACACATTACAAAATCCACTCCTTTCACAGGAGGCACAAAACATTCCCGTTCGTGGAAACCGGGTACCCACGTAGACACAATCCTCATGCACTATTCAAGAGAATTCGTAACAGGTTGACATCGCAAACAACAACCACACAACTGAAGACACCAATCTGGAAGACTTACCAATAAACACCCTTTTCCCAAAAAAAACCAGAATCATGAAGGAAAGGTTCACTAAAGCATCTGAAAGAAGCTACCTTTGGATATTTTAAATCCATTTTCCACATAATCATTCAATAATTTATTGCATTAAATACACTGAATTAAAGTACGTCTTTTCCAGACAAGGGAGAAATTAAAAACTTAATACTTAATCCCTCACTAGCATTTCAGTAATAATAAAGTAACCATTTATTTCCATAATTCAAAATACGTCGATTTGAAATAAACATTGTTTCCTCATTTCACTATAACCATTTTAAACAACTGTTAATCTTGACTTGAAAAAAACATATTATTTTAAGGTCAACTATTTTCTTTTCTTTTTTTTAAATTAATGTTTTAACACAATAAAACAATAATTTAATCTATGATATTATATTCCCCATTTGCTCAACTCAATTTAAATCATGCCATGAATGAAAACACCCTTTTCGTATAATTACACCCACAAAATATAACCCATTTAAATATCTATACCATTACATATATAATATTATAATATTTTATCCTATTATATTAATTATTAATATATACTATATTATCTATAATATATATTAATAAATTAATATAATAAAATATATTATAATATTTATATATATAATTTTATTTTATTTTTTAATTATTTTTCCAAGGGCCAGTCGTGCCTCGGTTTGCGTGTGCACCCTAAACTCATGGTGGTTGGCTTTGTTTCTTTCCATGGGTCGCGGTTTCCATTAACCGATGGCGTGTTTCTTTTCTCGGCCGTAGGTGTTATGTAGGGCGGCGGAGGGGGGTTTATGATGGGCAGAGGTTTGCCAGCCGACCACCGCTTGTGGTGGCGGCTGCTGCTAGCTGCGGCGGTAAGGGAGTGGGGGAGGAGTGTTGGGCACAACTCCCTCCACCTACCTCCATGGGAGGTACGGTGGGGGTTGAGCCCCCAGCCCCCCCCCGATTAATTTAATTTAATTTATTTTTATTTTTATTTTTAAATACAGACCTGCAGATTTTGATATCCGTGCCTCTTCCCAGGGGCAAAATTATTATTTTTAAAACAGAAAACCCACCTCTTCCCAAGGATGAAATTTCAAATAAATAACACATTTAAATATATATATCCATTCATATATATATATTATGATCCCCATAGCCTCATGGAAGAAATAAATTGAGGAAAATAAACTGAAATATTTATTTACAACCAAGAACATTTTTTTTATTTTCATGAGAAACCCAAATAGAGGGAAACAAAAGGGGTTGAGATTTGCCAACAAAATCACCATGAGGAATTTAACATAGAACAGGTCCTTTTGAGTTTTCCTACATTATTTTCATCATCAAAATATAAATGAATACATATTTTTCTTCAAAACAATCAAATTACAAAGAATGAACCTGGTTTTATTTTTGAGGTGAGAGGATCCAAAATGTTGCTCAGCTCCCAACCTTGCTTCCAAATCCAGTTCCACAAGATTTCACAACTCCAATCCAAAAACCCACAAAAATGAAGAATTCTTCCTCTCACTAATTCAAACTTTTTCCAAAATTCCATGATCCAAAAATTGAGAAACCAAATTCAACATAAGGATGAAAACCTAAAAATTTCAACAACCACCCTCATAACTTCTTCAAAACAAAAAATTAGAAAATATCTAATTTCTTTAATTTTGAATTTCAAACTTCAATTTGACTTTTAAATCAATTTTCAATTCTTTTCAATTTCAATTTTCTCAATTGATTTCCATGCATTTTCTTATTTTCAATTTCAACAATTAGCACATTAACTTCAACATAAATAAATTAAATCCTTTCAACATCATAAATCTAATTTATTAATAAATAGATTTAATCAACGATTAAATTATTTATTAATTAAACTAAATTAAATTAATAATAAATCAATTATATTTCAACATAATACTAGATTGCATTACACCACAACCTAAATACACTAAGTCATTTAAATCACCCAATTTAACTTGCAATTAAATAACGAAGGGAGGGAACGATAAACAAAACAACACAACTCGACGAACAACTAACGACATACAAGGACTAGGGTGATGACTTGACACAGAAACCTAGCTACTATCCCCCAATCGAATACCATTGGGTATTGAACATGCTCTCACCTGTGAAACCAAGTGGAGTCGATGTCCTGTACTTGTCAACCTATAAATCAAGTAACCAACAACGTATAATATATCCAGCATAAAACTCACACTGTGAAGAGGTAATCACGGGATTGCAAGGCGCTCACAAGCGAGTGATATGATACCGTCCCCTTCACCAATACACTGCAAATAACTGACAATTCTAACATGTTAATATAATCCAAAGCGTAACATCATTAATTTGAATATCCATTTATGTTAATCCAAAAACATGTCATAAGTTAACGTCATATTAAAATACCATCACAACAAAGATTACATTAACGTCACTTTATAGATAGCGATCAAATAACAATCGGGTACCATAGTCAAGGTACAAACAGGAAGTACAACAAACGAGAACAGAACACTGTTCGACCAAAATGCAAAACAAAGGGGTATTACAGAATATGTGCTCCATTAGACCATGGAAAATTAGAGGTATGCTCATAGAAGTTGGTAGAATGATGGTAAGGGGGTGAAATGGATGGAAAGATGGTCAGGGATATGGATTTATGCAAAGGATTGGATAAGAGGGATGGAAGGATGAAATATGCATGTTGGATAATGGATGGGTCGATGGAAGACTTAGAGATGAGTGGATGGAAATGTTGGTAAGATCAACATTGGCACACACCTTGAAGGGTGGTGGGGTTGTGAAAGAGAAGTAGCTTTTAAATGAGGAGATTTAGATGGATGAGTAGATGTGGATTTTGGGATATAAGGACCCAAAATGGATGGAGGTGATAAAGGTTTATTAGATTGGGTGGAGGAATTAGAATTGGATGGAGCTTTTGGATAAGCAAGTTTGGATGCCAATTCTGATTTTCCTTTGGGATGCATTGATTCTATGAGTATTTTTGGAATCCACATGGTTTTTTACTTTGATTTTTGCTTCATGGGCCTTTGTGTCCTCTGAGATTTAGCTTTTTGATTTTGGATCATACTTTTCTTTGTTTTTGCATGTCTTTTTATGGGACATGTTGATTCTTTGATTTTTTTGGATTTTTGGCTTTATGCATTTGAAATTTGGCATCCAAATTGCTTCCAAGATCAATGGAATTGGTGGATGGAGAGGAATGATATGGATGTATTATGGACGGGTTGGTGTAAGTATGTTGGAAAAGGTTCAAGGGTGTGTGCCTTTGTTTCTCTTGATTAGGGATATGTGATGATGGATAAAGAGGATAATGGGATTTTGGAATAAGAATGCTAGGTGATGGAATGTAAGGATCCAAAATGGATGGAGGGGATGAAGGAATTTGTTTTGGGACATAGGACCCAAAATGGATGGAAGGGAAGATGGATTAGGCTTTGGAACATAAGGGCCCAAGATAGATTTTGAGGACGGGGACTGTAAATGTTTGGGTTTAGATGGTAGGATTTTGGATTTAGGATGGGTGGAAAGAGTGCCAACGTCTTGAGATTGGTATCCAAGGCCATGATATTTAGGATTTTCTTGGATTTGGATGGGTTCTAATATGCCTTGCTCATTTAATCCTAACCCTTTTCCTTGATAATGCATTTTTTGACAAATCTTTTTTCCAATGGGATACTTGTTGTTTTGAAAAAAAGATGCAAGTCCATTTTGAGAGGGGAAAACAAGATGCGAGTCCATTTTGAGGGGGGTATGTATGGAATGAATGATGGAACCTTGGAGTAGACTAGCTTGGATAAAAGTGGAGGAACCCAATTGATAAGTAGGGAGTTCATGGGTATCTTGGATATGGGTGATGGGATCTTGTGAAGGATTAGGATCATGACATGAAGATGAAGGGGTGCTATGATCTTGACTTAAGGTAGGATCATGGGATGGGGTGGATGGTATAGTTTTCTCTTGGTTATGAGATGGAAGTGGATCATGACATGGAGATGAAGGGGTTCTTTGATCTTGACTTAGATGAAGGGAATCATTGCATGGAAGAGAAGTTAGACTTTGATCTTGATTTAGAGAGGGATCATGAGATGGAAGGGGATCATGTGATGGAGTGGATGGGAAATCTTTATCTTGATTAGGAGGGGTATCATTAGATGGGGTAATGGATGGAAAGCTGTTTTCTTGTGATGGACTATGGTCATGCCATGGATGTGGTGTGATGATATGAGGTGGATATACTAGGATCGTCAAATGGGTTGGATATGGTAAGATTATGAGATGGTATAGGATCATGCAATAGAGTTGATGGACTATGATTGTGACATGGAGTTGAGATACTTGGATCATGAGGTGGTATGGAAGGGATGGCTTTATCTTGATATGA
This sequence comes from Sequoiadendron giganteum, assembly GCA_007115665.2. Taxonomy (NCBI): domain Eukaryota; kingdom Viridiplantae; phylum Streptophyta; class Pinopsida; order Cupressales; family Cupressaceae; genus Sequoiadendron; species Sequoiadendron giganteum. Next base: position 455,493,757 of record CM021104.1, on the reverse strand, counting down.
AAGGGGATCATTTTGGATTTCTTGATCAATGGTAGGATCTTGATCAAAGATAGGTTTATCTTGGATGTTATGGTTATCTAGAAGGATTTATTAGATGGACTTAAGGATAGGATCGTGAGATGGAATGGGATCACAAGGAGTAATTTGATCTTGACATAAATGGGGATATATGATGTCATGCTTTAGATCAACAAGGTCAAGTGAGTAACATGGTTGACTTTGTGTAGGTGCTATAAAGGTAGAAAAACATGAAATGGATGAGGTGGATGAGATGGATGGGGTGGATAAACATGGGATGGATAAGGTGGAAGTGGGTGGAACTAGAAGGCTAGGACTAGAATCTTGTGAAATAGGATTTTGCATGGGTTCTTGTATTCCTTTGAGGGTGACTTTTGGTGCTCCTTGGATGGTGACTTTCGGCCCTCTTTTGATGGTGATTTTTGGTGCTCCTTTGATGGTGATTTTTGGCTTGACGATGGGTTGAATAGGATGTGAAGTGCATAAGATATGATTATGGATGGGTGTCGGTTGAGCATGGAGGACATTTTGGTTTCCCTTGTCAATGGAGGAAAAGGATGACATGGAATGTGACATGATGTGTATAAGTTTCAATGGTGGCTTGGATGGTGTTTAAGATGATAATGGATTAAGAAAGAAATATTTTGATGTAGATTATGGAGGGTGGTTATGGTAATGATTAGGACCTAGATTAGACAAATTAATGAAGCTTAGGGTCATAAATGATGGGTTAAGAATGGATGTGGATGATTGAGACACTTGGGACAATTTGAATTAGATGATTGGGTATGATTGGGATAAGATGGATGATTAGAAAGATTAGGGATATTAGGATGAAATGATTAGGATGAAGAGAAGATGATTAGGATGAAATGTGATTAGGATGAAATGATTAGGATGAAGGGGTGATTAGGATGAAAATGGATGATTAGAATGCTTAGGAGGATAATTAGGATGAGGAATGATGATAATGATGGAAGATGATGATTAGGATGGAATGATTGAAAGGAGATAAGTATGATGATTAGGGATGTAATGATTGAGATGGAAATAAATGATTAAGATAAGATGAAGGATGAGTATGATTATAAGGGATAATTGTGAAAGGTTAGAATTATTATGGAGGTGATTAAAATTATTAAGAGGAATTAAGGTGAGAAGGAATGATTATGATAGAATGAGATGATTGGGATGAGGAGGAATGATTGGGATGGAAAGGATTGGTTAGGGTGAGGTGATAAGGATGAGATGATCGATGAGTATGATGAGTAGGATGGGATAATTGATTTGACTTGGATGACTAGGATAGTATGATTAGAATGGGGACTAGGATGACGTTGAATGATTGGGTTGAATTGGATGACTAGGACAGGATGATTAGGATGGAGAATGAGGATGAGAAGTTTGACTTGGAGATCTTGTGGATAGCTTGACTTGGAGGACACCTAGATTTGTTTGTTTCACAAGAATACAAATCCTTTTTAAGCTTTTTAAATTTAGGCATTGTTGACACATGAGGGAAAAATGATAAAGAGCCCCCATTTTTTGAAATGTTTATAATATTTTTGGATTTTTGATTGTTTGGGTTTTTTGAGTTTTTTTTTTGGTTGTTATTGCTTGATTAATATTTAGATCTTGAATACACATTCACACATCAAGACAAGATTTGATCTAAGATTTAATACATATAATTATGATAAGAAGGCACTTCCAAGCACAAGAAAAATCCTAGAAATTATTCAAGCGGGTAGATTGGCCAATGGTCTTAAACTAGGATGCACAAGGATCTAGGGATGCCATCTATATACCCTGTGGGTATGTGAGGCCCAATTATGTGAATTTGAAAGGAGAATAATGACAAGCAGTTGGGAGGAGATGGTAACCCACACTCCACCTTCACTTCCCAAAGGTGTAAAGTTCTTTGGGGATTAGCCAAGATTGATAAGATTCTACTTCCAAGAGGTGTGTCTTTAGATTCACCCCCCGCTATTTATAATCCATCAAAACACTAGAGTTGAGGTTGCCCCTAGAGTGATCACTTCTATAGGTAGGCACCCTAATAAGGTTAAATAAAATTGATGCAAATAATTCTTTTGATCTCCAAGATCATACAATAATGCAAGGAGAGAGCATACACATGTATTTGATCACACAAGAAATGTTCATTAACCTTAGAAATCAAAATGTGTGATATGAAAATGAGAGTGTTGAAGAGTGCTTTTGATTTCCAAGATTATATGGAAATGTGATGAAAGAGCATACACACCTCCAAACACAAATAAGATCACCAAGCAATGCAAAAACTTCCTCTTTTTAAGCCCAAATTGATAGTGTGATTTTGAGAAAACACTTATTCTTCTTAGATCAAAACTGAAATGTGATGTTGTAAACAAAATTAAGATAAAGATATGAGTTGAAAAGTGTTCACCTAGATTTTCTTTAGCTCCAAAATTTTTCCCACTTGATCCAATTTTCCTTTTGAGGAGTTTATTTTTATGCACATTAACAAAACCAATAACAAAGCCAAAACCCTAACAAGATAATTGATCATTTATATTAAAGGGTTGGCTTAAAACCTTACCAAACCCTAATTAGCAAAGATTTTTTTTATATAATTTTAAGCTAAAAAATAATTTGTAAAGAACAAACTCCCACTAAAATTTCAAGAGATTTCTGAAGAATTTTTTTTTGAAAAATTCTTTGATTTGTGCCTTAGAAAGCATATTTATTGAAAAACCCTAATTTTTAAAGATATGATTTTTCTCGAATTATTTCTTATAAAAATTAAAAAAATAAAGAAAAAAACCCCATTAGATTTATGAGAGCTTTCTAAATATATAAAAAAATTATGAAAAATTCTTTGATTTGCTCCCAAAATTAATTTTTCATGAAAAATCATAAGAAAATTATAAATAATTAAAAATAGATCGAAAAAATGTGATCTTTTCCCTAAAATCTCTTGATATCATCTCAAACTTGCAAATTTTTTTTATGAAAATATTTGCAACCTGTCACACCTCGTCTTGTTGTTATTGATTTATTTTTACCTTCACGGGTAAATAGGATGATAAATGCAATCATGAATTTGATATGTTTCATAAAGGAATGGAATACTGAAATAGGTATTAAGATATTATTGCTTTGGAAGAGTAATTATGTTTACATTGATGAAGAACATGCATTGTTATATGAATATGCTAAAGTTTTAAGATGCATGTGGATTTATTATGAACATCTAACTACCTTGGTGTTGTACTAAGCTAGTTGTAGGGACAAATTCAATCCTCTAGAAGGGAGGGGAAGTATCACTCATGAGAAGTGATTGGTTAGGTTGCCCCTAAATGAAACCTTACTGAGCTTACACACACACACACACAGTAGAATGGTTGAGTCTAGTCATAGTGTTTGGAATTGGTAATTCATCCTTTAGTATGATGTGTTTATATTGGTAAGGATCTTGGTTACTATTGAGTGCATTCTTGGATGATGATCATGTGTTTGGAGTTTATGGCATCTTCTATATATTGCTATGCTTGATTGATGAGGTGAACATACATTGAATGTATATCTATGTATGCATATGCATGTCAATGATAGACCATATGCGTGGAGGAGCACGTACATGAGAGTACATAGGTAGATGTGCCTATGCACGATTATGAACGGGTTGCTTATGAGCATGGTGTTATCGAAGGGACAATGCGACATGTATATATATGCATATATACATCACACGTATATTCCATATCAATAAGATAGTAATTGTATGTGTGTTTTGATTATGCAATCGAATGTATATAAGATATATATGCATATGTATACATGTGTCGATATATACGTATGTGTGACAAAGGGAAATGTCCATAAGGATATATAAATATATTTTTACGTACATATACATGTACATAGAGGTATATATATATACAAACGATATTATATATATAAAATGTTAACTTGGACCTATTCATTTGAATACCAAATCTATACATATTGATATGGAATATATATATATATATATATATATATATTAGAATATATACACATATGCATATATATAGCATTAAAGCTATTCAGTGGTATATATATATAAGAAGTATTTGAGGCTGATTTGTATATATATATATATATATTATGCAAAGTATTAGAGGTTGATTTATACACATATTATGCAAAGAATAGAGGTTGATCCATATAAGAATATGTTTGGTCGATGTATGAGAAGTATTGTGAGCTATATAATAACGCTCAAATAGAGAGTAAGGCACATTTAACTTTGTCGATTAAATGCAAAAGGAAATGTGAGAATATAAGTTGTTGTGTAAAGTGTTTGCAACAACAACAACAAGACGTGCTTGGTTAAAGCTATTTTAAGATCTATTTAAAAGGAGTTGATTCATCATTAGCATGTTGATTTAATAGTCTATGACTAAGTCAACATAGATATGTGTTGCTTGTTAGATATTGACTATTTCTTTGGATAAACCAGTGCCAAAAGAATAATGAGATGGCTAAAACTTGGTGCCATATTATGAATACTCTATTTTCTAAAGAAGTCTACCATACTTGCAATTCAAATCTCATCTTTTGAACATGTGCATATTTGAAATAGTCTTGTATTGTTGTCAAATATGGAGTTCGATCTATAGAATACCAAGCTAAGTATTTACTTAGAATTTTGCCACCTTTTTTCTATGTGAGATGAGTTGACCTGCATGCTTGAGTGGTGTCGACTGGCATACCTTTTCCTTAGGCATCAATGTCTCGAACTCTCTCATTTGGGATGCACATTTTGTAGTTTCATTCTACTGCTATTATTCTAAGAGCTATATTTTGAGAGAGCATAGAACTATTTTATGCACCTAGAGAAAGAGGATATTGTAAAGTATTGAATTGAGTGTTTATAGTGGTTGAAGTGAGGTCTAGCAAGCTGCCATTAGAAGGGTGAGAATTAGATTAGTCAATTGGATCAAGAAAATCATAGGCATGAGGATCTATTTGCCTTTTATTTATCTTTTATTAGAAAAGAATGAAAGTCTTGAATTGCATTGATTGGAATTGCATGTGAATGCTTGCTTTAGTGAATCATAGTATTTGCTTATGAAAAGGAAAATAATATGTTATAATTTCCTATGAAGTGTTTATATATACTCCATCATAGGAGTGTATTATTATCATTAGTATAACATACTAGGAACGATGAAACAAGATTAGCTTAAGGAAGTGTCTTAATACTCCTAATGCTTCTATACATAGATAGTCTATACTACATGTATAATGCAAAATGTATCAACGTCATGAAGTGACTTGACACTATATCTTATTATGCTAGGAAACCTTGAGAATGTTAAGGTTAGCATTGCAACAAAAGTGAAGTGTCATTATGCAAACCAAATTAATTATCTTTACTTGAATGATCACTTGATCATACTCTACACTCAAATGAAACCCTAGGTTTAGAATAACCTATTTGGGTTGAGAAGTTTATTTGATTAAAGAATGAAACCTTAGGTTAATATTTACTTATTGAGTTGGGATATTTACTTGACTACTCATAGAAACCTATAGGTTGGAAATAACTTACTAGGTTGGACTATTCATTTGGTCTTGTTTGGAACCATAGGTGGGATTACCTATTGAGATTGATTTTCTAATTAATTGGAACCATAGGTGGGATTGCCTATTGATTTTGATTTGCTACTTGATTGGTTGTTTTATACTCTTACAATGAAGTCATATTATTTTTTAAAAGTTAAGCAGCATTTATAGGGCGTTGTACCCTTCACAATGAGTCACTAGGGCCAAAAAGGAACAAGATTAAACAACAAACATAAGGGATATAAAAAGTAGAAACAACCCACAAGCAGCATAGTGACTGCAGAGAAACAACCGACAGACAGGCACAGGGAGTAGGTAACTGGCATTGTCCCAGTTTTTAATCAGGAGGTCCACCACCTCATCACCCACCCACTCTTTGTTCTCCTAGCTGTTGTTTCCCTCAAACTCCTCTTTTATAGCATTAGACAGAGTGATCGTGATGAAGTGGCCCAACTTCAGGGTGAAGCACGTTAACCCCCAGAACCTTTTCTCTAGTGTGTCCATTCTCTTCACCACATCGCAAGACTCCACCTTGATGTCCATAGTCCCCTGAACCTCTCCAGGCTCTTCAACTAGGGGATGTAGAGAGTGAGAGGCAAAGCCATCAATAGGAATCTTGTTGTCCACCGGAGTAAACTGGGGCCCCTCCACATTTTCTTCCTCCTCATCTTCAGTTTCTTCTTCCTTGTACCCTTTATTGTCAGATTTCTCCTCCTCAGAGTCTTCAATAATCAACCTCTTTTTGTTGTTCTTAGCCAGCCTCCCAGATCTCCTCTTGGCATTTTCCCCACTAGTCATCTCAGTGGTCCCCACAACCGTATCACCTCTGGAGTCTTTCCTTATAGCATTCTTGCCCTTTCCATCCTTAGTCATCGAGGCCAACATGCCTTTCTCCTTTCCTTTTTTTGCAAAGGTGGCCTTGTAGGCCGAGTCTGTCTGAGTGGATTTTAATTCACAGAGACCTTCTACCGTGCTGGCATGGGCCTTGCCCAGACCACCCTTAAGTTTCTTGGTGGTTATCTTGGCTTTATGATTCCCCACAATGCCCGAATTGGATTTCCAAGGAGGGCTTTTAGACTCGGTTGGGGAGATTTTCATAGTTGAAAGGGGTTCAATGTTCTCAATGTGGACAATTGTGATAGATTTAGGAGGACAAAGAGCTAGATTAAAGTGATATAGTCTTAGTATAAGCCCCTGATGGAGCGAGAGTGGCGAGAGATCACTGGGGTTACGGCTGGCCGACTCTTTGCACTTTTCGACTGAGTTTTCCAAGTTCATTAAAAGAAAAAATGGGAAACTAAGCAGCATCTTATGTCTTAGATGATTTAAGAAAGGGAATTGGTAAAAGAAACAGGTTTTAAACCTACCTTCCAAAGTAACATACTTCATCAACGCCATGCACACCTGATCCCAGGGCTTCGGGAGAGCATCCCTCTCAAAACCTGATTGGTTCCACATCGGGGCCTCCTCTCCTCTGAAAAAGGATTTTAAGCTTTCATGATTTGGTTTCTTGGTGTGTTTGGGGTATTTTTTCCCAGAACATAGTAAACCCGTGGCTTGCGTTATGACTTCCTCACTAATTTCGAACGATATACCACCAATGGAGACCCGAAAGTCCTTCCACGAATTGGCAAACTGACCTGATAAGATAGGATCACGACCGACCAAGCACTCCATAAGTGGAGCAATGCCACACTCCACATAAATGTGCCTAACCAAAGGGTTGTTCTGAAACTCCTCGCAGTTGTTAGGTTCAGTCCTAACTCGCTCACCACCCATACTACCAACCTGCACAAGAAACTCAAGAAAATGCAAAAAATACCAATTACAGCAGCCGCGAATGATATTCACATTATGATTGTTAAGGCAAGGTATACAAAAAAGGATAATAACACCCGCATATAGGTCGCATGTGCAGAAGGGAAAATCACCATAGGGTTATTTGATAATGAATTTAATGAAGTTATGATTACGGCCAAGAAGGCAAGAATTGGCAGACATGTAGGGAATGCATAAAAAACCATGTAGAATGGTCGTATAACTAAAATTAGAAACCATCCAAATGGAGCTAAAGGATACCCGTGCTAAACTAACCGGCTCGAAGACCCTAGAAGGAGGCAATCTCCCATCATGAATAGTCAAATCATTATAAATATTCTCGCACAACCAGATGCAAGGAAGAGATAAAACAAGAAATCCCACAATCTCTAAGAGAATAGATCACACGGTACGGCTCCACAGATTTAATGAAGTCATGTCCTTCCAACTATCCTTCATCAAGCTGCCAAAACTATACATGTTACCATATTTTAAGTCCCAACCCCGCCACTTTACCATTACCTTAGAACCTGCCCTCATCCACCATGTCCAAAGGACAGACACGTGGATCCTCCATTCCGTGCCCCACACATGAAGATCTCTTCCAGAAAACCTTCACCTGTACTCTATTTCCATATTGACACTCATTGACTAGACCCCCCAAAAAATCTAGTGGACCCCTCATTCAACTCCCATCATCCAAAGATTTAAAATCATTGCAAACCATGGTAGCTTTGTTCCCGCATGATTAAAGCTTGAATTTTTGGTGGTAAGATTTCCATTTTCCTCCAACATTTAGCGGAATCCCAACCCAATCCAAGATTAGCCAAGGCATCTTCCACATGATTGCCTTCTCTAAAGATATGAGTCACCTTTTTATCCCTAAATTTGGATAAAAGGAAACTAGCATCCAACAAAATGTCCTTAGTATTCCAACCAATTAGTCTGTCTTTATTCACAACATTTATAATCGGCTTGGAGTCTCCTTGAATGTGGAGATAAGCAATCCCCAGAGAAACAACAATTTTGAGGCCCATTAGCAGCGCACGAGCCTCCGCTACTAAAGCAGACTGAAACCCAATACCTCCAGCAAATCCCGCCACCAGAGCCCCCACAAAATCTCTGATAACTCCACCAATACTTGCCCTATTGGTTTGCCCTTAGCAACCCTGTCAAAATTAACTTTAAACCATCCTCTATCCGGAGGCTCCCATTTAGTATTTTTTCTAGCTAAAAAATTTGAATTATCAAAGGAGTTAGCCTTTAAATCTCGGTGCCACTCCTTAGCCATTTTTATTTCATAATCCAACGACCCCATCTCAGAGATTTTTCCATTAAAGAGAGAGATATTCTCCTCAATGAGCTTAGCACCAGTGCCAAAAACATCCTTGGGACTCCTCTCAACATTCCTAAAAAACTTGTTATTCATCTCCTTCCATAAACACCATCCCAAGACAGGAGGGACCTGCTTCTAAATTTCACCAGGCAGAGGATGGGAATACGAGCCATACCAACCCAGAATGAATGATAAAAGATCCTTGCTCATAACCCAAGGGACATCAAGTTTCTCAAAATCTAGCCCCCAAACTTCGGCAGAAAATGGGCAATGTAATAAAAGGTGACTGACAGTTTCCTCCCCTTTCTTGCAAAGAAAACAGCTATTGGGAAAACAAAAACCCCGAATCCTCAAACTGTCCTGGATTAGAATCTTGTTATGACAGGCCGTCCACCAGGAAAAATTAATTTTAGGGATCATGTGGCGATTCTAGACCTTATTCTAGGGTTCCTCAACAAAAATTTTGTTTGTCAGCAGTCTGTAAGTTGACCGCACAGATAGATCCCCCTGTTTATCTAAAGTCCAAAAAAACTCATCCTCCCTGTCATAGGATGGAAACTTGGTGCTGGAAAGAATCACTTGAAGGGACCGAGCCAGAAAACAAAGGTCATGAGAATGGGGGCAACAAAGGGTAAGATCCTTCCAAATCCTAGCTTCGAGGGGTCCAGAAACATAGTCACTGATATGGATGCCAAAGAATCTCTGGGCCGCACTCATCACCGCCCCAAAGTCAGAGAAAGCCAAAGAGGAGCCAATTAGCCAAGTATCTTTCCAGAATTCGATTCTAATCCCATTTCCCATTTTCCACTTAATCCCTTTCTTTAGCAGGCCTTGTGTGTTGCAAATGCTCCTCTAAATAATAAAGCCCTAGGGGTGAGGCTCTGAAAGACAATCAATCAAGGGCCTATCCTGGAGATATTTGGAATTCATAATTTCACACCATTCCTTAGTGTTCCTTAACTGGTCCCAACCAACCTTGGCCATCAGAGCCCTATTAGAGTTGACAATCGTCCTAATTCCAAGCCCATCACAATTTTTAGCCTGGCAGACCCTTTCCCATTTCACCAAAGCGAGTTTCTTCTTTTCATCAATACTGGACCATAAGAAATTCCTTTGAATTCTTTCAAATTTATCAGCAATGTACTTAGGCATCTTAAAAATGGATAGGAAGTAAGTGGGGATACCTTGGAGAGTCGTAGTGAGAAGTTGGAGTTTTCCAGCATGGCTTAGCATAGAACCCTTCCATCTAGCCAATTTCCTTTGAGTCCTTTCCAGAACTGAGTTCCAAAACTTTGTGGGAACCTCCTTAACCATGAGAGGGAGCCCAAGATACACTGACGGGGAGAGAATCACTAACACATCCCAGAACCACACTCACCCTGTTTTTCAAATTAGGCATGCAGTTAAAGAAATAAATCTTGCTTTTATTATAATTGATGCTTTGACCAGAACAAGAGGCATAGTTGTTAAGATAAGCTTTCCATTTCCTGGCTTCCACCACAGAGACCTTCCCAAATAGAAAAGTGTCATCCAAAAATTGTTGCATAACAATCAAATCTAGAGAGGAGGCCGCTCTAACGCCCGTAATGGAGCCCTTTGATAGCAGACCCATGAAATTTCTACTGAGCACATCAACAATCATTATGAAAAGATAGGGGGACAAAGGGTCTCCTTGTCTGAGCCCTCTACCAGCAGAGAAGAACCCACAGGGGGATCCATTAACCATAAGCGAGTACTTGACAGTGTCAACACATTCCATAATGAGTTTGATGACCAAACTGTTAAAGCCAAACTTAGCCAAGACCTTCGGGATGAAGTCCCATAACACTTTATCATAAGCTTTCGAAACGTCAAGCTTGAGAACCATCCCCGCATTGTTACATCTATCCATTAAGTGGAGGATTTCATGGGTTGTCAAAGTGGCATCAAGAATATGTCGCCTAGGGACAAACCCCTTTTGAGTGTGACTAATGAATTTTTCCAAAAAAGGTTTGATACAGTTAATAAGGATCTTAGAAATGATCTTATAAAAGGTGTTACAAAGGCTAATTGGTCGGAAGTCGATCATTGAAAGAGACTCACTAATCTTGGGGATAAGAGCAATGAAAGTGTGGTTCAATTGTTTGAAGATCCTACCCGATTTGAAGAAGTCCTTGGCCGCAAGCACAAGGTCCCCATCCACAGTATCCTAGAAGATCTGAAAAAAAAGCAAGAGAAAAACCATCAGGCCTCGGGGCTTTGAAAGCCCCCATACTAAAGGTAGCCAAGTGAACTTCCATAGAAACAGTCCTAAGGATCCCCAAATTATCTTCCTGAGAGATGGAGGCAGGAAGATGTTTGAGAATTGCACAGTCCAAAGCCAGGTTGGGAGCCTCAGCAAGGGCCAAATAAGCCTCCTGGAAATAGTTAACCGCACAGAGTCCAATTTGAGCTTGATTTGAAATCACCTCCCCAGTGGCATTGGTTAGTTTAGAAATTTGGTTCCTTTTCCTGTGCTTGATGGTAGAAACATGAAAAAAGGAGGTATTCCTATCTCCTTCCTTCAGCCATTGGACCCTAGATTTTTGCTTCCATAAGACCTCCTCATTTTTTAGAACCCGTTCCCATTCCATTCTTGCTTCCCATTCCTAGATGTGAGTCCACTGACTATCATCACCCTCCTCCATATTTTTCTGTAAGGTCCTCGACTTTCCTTCAAGCAGTTTTTTCCTTTGAAAAACATACTCGAGCACATTCTTGTTCCATCATTTTACCATATTTTTAATATGTTTAAGTTTAAAGAAGATCCTATACATGGGGGATCCTTGGACAGGAATATTCCACCATTCAACAACTTTATTTTTGAAATCGGGATGAGTGTTTCACATTATTTCAAAGCGGAAAGGAAAGGAACCAACAACAGGTCGAATAATAGTGGTTAGCAGAGGACGATTATGGTCAGAGACCATCCTGGGCAAGGTTATTAGATTGGCATCTAAGACATTATTCCAATTAGGAGAGTAGAGGAAGTGGTCAAGTCAGACCTGAATCAGTTACCACGAGCCCATCTATTAGACCAAGTGTAATTATGGCCCAAGAGTTGAATATCAACTAAACCCGAAGAATTCAAAAAATTAGCCAGATCAGACATGCTGTCAGAGTAATCCAGAAGGCCACCACTTTTTTTAGATGAAAAAAGGGGAGAGTTAAAATCTCCAGTAACAAGCCAATGGCCTCCCTTATTCAGATTAATTTTAGCCACCATGTTCCACAAAATACTTCTCGCATTCCTTTTATTAAGAGCATATATATTAACTATAGACTAGGCTTCACCAAGGTAAGAGAACGAAACCCCTACACTATTTTTATAGTGAAATATTTCAAAACCCCACAAACAAGATGGGTTCTAAAGCATTGCCAAACCCCCTGAAGCTCCCTCAACATCACTATAGACATAGGAAGCATTAGGCCAGAAATTTTTAGCAATTTTATCAAAATTAACCATCAACATTTTGGTTTCTTGAAGAAGGCAAACATCAATCTTATGTTCCACTATATAGTCCTTCAGAGCACGTTTTTTGTGTGAGATATTAAGCCCACAAATGTTCCATGACATAATTCTCATTTCTGACCTTTTTTTGAGGACACATCCAATGTCCTCTTCTGTCCTAAGGCAATCTCATTTGTCGTTTCTCTCATTCTAGTGTGCCTTCGAGAAGGTCTCCCTAGCTTAGATTCCCCTCCTACATCTGCCTTCTTCTTCCTTCCTTTTTTCTTAGGCATTGTCCATATCCCTTCATCCCCAAATTTCTTAAGCTTCAAACTCCCCAAACTTTCAGTAGATTCATCAATCATACCAGAGCTCTCTTCCTCCTAGATTTCACCATCCTCGATCAAGACCCCATAGGTCCCAATAGAGACAACCTTAAACAAAGGGTCAAAAGCTGAAGATCCAGGAATAAGAATCCCTCCAAAGACCCCCTTGAACAGGGGATTAACAGCCGAATAGCCAGGGTCCTGAGACAAAAGGATAGACAAGGGTTTAGCAACTGACTCCAATGAGTCACTAGGGTCATATAGTTTAGAAGGTGGACCAACAAGGGAGGGTGGATGTGGAGGATCCTCAAGTGATTGAACAACACCTGGGCGAACAAACCCAAAGTCACTCGGCAGCCGTAGAATATTCTCAAACAAAGTAGCGGGATTTATCACATTGTCTTTAAACTCCTGACTGACTACAGATTTGTAATCAGAGATGAAATGCCCTGCTTTGACACACTTTTGACAGTATACTACAATGTTTTTTTAACAAACAGGTTGAATCCATTTGCCCAACTTAGAACACAACTTGACAGAGTTTGGTAGGGCTTTATCAACATAAATATTGACATAAATCTTGCAAAGACTAACTTGGATTTTGATTTTGTGATAGAATATGTGGCAACAAATTGACCCAGCGAATCTCCAATAGCTTTGAATATGGCTTCATCACAATACTCCAAAGGCAATCCCGATAGCCTCACCCAAATAGGAGCTAACTTATTTAGATCTGTAGCAGGGTCAAAACCAGGTTTCCACCAACACAAATCCGGGTTGTGCTTCCCATAAACCCACGGAACCGACGACAGAGTAGCCACCATGTCCTCTGCAACTGTGAATCTAAACAGGAAAAGAACACCAGCCATCGCGCAAATCTCCACACTACCCTTAAGGCGCCACTTCACCGCAACCCATTTTCGAACCATATCCACCATTGGATGGTAAGAAAGAAATCTCCCCACTACAACATTCTCCATGGAGGAGAGGATCCTGTCACTGATCGAATTAGGAATGTCAAACATTGAACCAAAGTTTGAGACAATCTTAGGTGTAGATGAAAACAAGGAGGAGACTTGTTTTCCATTAGATAGCACATCCTTCCAACCGACAGTCAGAGAGATCTTCACCGCCGACATAGAAGATTTGCCCGGAGTCACTAAAGTCTTTGAAAAGCCCGATGTTGAAAGCATTGTCCCCGCAAGGGTGGTACCCATTAGACACAGGCCCAAAGGAGAGGAGCATGGGTCAGGGGGGGCAGAGAGGGACCATTGGGTACCCCCAAGATAGAGTCCACCATGCACACATAAAATTCAAACTCAAAGGAGCAGGAGATACAAACTCAGAGGAGATACTGCAATAATTTTTTTTGGAATATATGTTGACATGAAGTCATATTGTTGACAAGATTCTACTCTTGAATATTCCTTTTTACTAAGGAGATTACACTCTCGAATGGAATCATCTATTGATATGATTATTCTTCGATTGAGGTCATTCATTGATGAGACTATATTCTTGATGACAATCACTTATTAATGTATGATTATTCTTCAATTGAGGTCATTCATTGATGAGACTATATTCTTGATGACAATCACTTATTAATGTGATAGTTTACTAAATGGAGTAAGTTATTTAGGAATATTTATCTATGATAATATGAAGCTTATGTAGCTATACTTTGATTAAAAAGTTAATCCTAGGACTAGGCCATCCATTGAGGAGAATAGCTTGTTTATGCAAAATTAATTTGTAGACTAGAAAATCTCATATATTATACCTAGGATTGGAATATCCATTGAAGAGGGTAACTAATGCTTGTTCTTTATTGGTAGAGATACCATTATGATTTGGGAAAAGGGCAATAGGTTATTTCTAAGGTTAATAATTACCTATAGAAGGAAATTACCTATGCATAGTATATGAACGGTCATAATCCAAACCAAGCTATGGTAGTGTATGTGAATGGGATGACTGTCACTCGAAGTACTAGGTGAGAATACTTTGGCCAAAGCAGTGTAAATTTCCACTGGTTACACTGTTAGTTCACTATGTTCCTTTTATGCATTCTAGTTTAGGATTTTCATACTCATAGGGGTAATGACCGTAGGATTAGGTTTTGGATTGTAGGGCACAAACTAAGCTCAAATAGGCTATTGTTATGGGGTTTTACCAATCAATCTCTTTGTTGAAGGGAAGGGCCATCTATCAGATGATAGATGTGCAAGGGATGAAATTTGAGTTCGTGGTTGATGGAAAAGCACTTGAGTGATGCTTCTCCTCATCAATTGGAAGTCGAGGTTTGCAGATCTTTGTGCCAGAATTGGGGAGAGCTAGGCTGTATGCACCAAGGAGTGGGGACATCCAGTATGTATGCACCAATGTAGCGACATCAAGACTAGTTTGTATATCTATTGCTAGATGAAGTTCATAAGAGCTATGTATGTATTATGTACCCATTTATGTGGAAGAATGTAATAATGAATGATAAACGTGAGTTTATTCAATATGAAATCTATGTTATGGAAAGATTTGTGAAATTATAATGAAATGCGATGGAAGTTTGGAAATAGTGTTATTCCAAATGTGCATGTAATTTATATTATGAAAAAACTTTTTTTTATTGCTATATTATGGCTTCATGGATCATTCACTTAACGTGAAAATTTTGTAATTTTATTGAGTAGAACACCAGGGTTGTTACACAATCGTTTGTGATATCTGATCATATCTTTTTAAAACCCTAATTTTCAAATATATACTTTTTTACTAATTATTTTTCATCAAAATTAAAAACATAAAGAACAAACCCTTATTAAAATTTTGAGAGATTTCCATAAATATAAGAAACTCCGAAAAATTTGCTAATTTTCTCTCAAAATAAAATTCTCTCTCAAAATCATAATTTTATTATAAATAATTGAAGACGAATCCAAAAAAAATGATTTTTTTTGGCTAAAAGCTCTCGATACTATCTACAACTTGCGAAAAAAAATATTGTTTAAAAATTCGTAGCCTTCTGAGAGATATGGTCAAATCTTTAAAACCTAGAGTTTTGTCCGAGAATGATGCAAAACCTGCAACAAAAAGCTAACAAAACCCGCAAAAAAAAGCAAGATAGATCAAGTGAAGGGGATCCAACTCCAAAATTCCTTAAAATTTCTCAAAATATTGAAGCAAAAATCAATTAGGGGGTTCATGTTGGGTTCACCAAAATGTATGCATGTAAAATGGATATAATATAAATATGCATAAAAATAGCTTAAATCAAACCAAAATGCATGCAAACCTCAAAAGAAAACAAATACATGCAAACCTCAAAATATTTAATGTATTATGTTGAGTTGTTGAAGATTTGAATGTGGTTCCTCATGAATATAGCAGCATAATGGTAGCATAAAAGATGTTGATATGAAGTGATAATGATAGGTCTCTTTTATAGAAAACCAAATTGGAATGAAGAGCTGAGATTAAAAGTCAATATGACATGAAAATCAAAGGCCAAGATTGAAAGATGTAGTATGAAAAAGGTTTAGGGCTAAATTAGGGCAAAGATAGGAGTTAGTTAAGGATGGATGACTGAGATTGAATTATAAAATAATTCAATCAAGGGTGGAAATTAAATGAGAAATGAAGAGATAAGAATGACGCAGATAAAGAGAATGACACAAAAAAAGAGGTTGTTGGAGAAAATTAAATAATTATAAAATTATTTAATTTAGGAGGGAAAGTGAATAATTAAATGAAAATGATTATTTAATTATAGAAGGGGGGGAAAAGGTTGACTTTTAATTAAAAAACAATTTATTTAAAAGTGGAGGAAACAAACAAAATATTAAATAATTAAAATAATTATTTAACAACGGAGGGAAATTTGGAAAATAATTAAATAAATAAAATTTATTTAATTATAAAAGAAAAAGCTAATGAATAATTAAATAATTATTTAATTATAGTAGAAAAATGGAAAATAATTAAATAAAATTAGAATTATTTAATTATAAAAGAAAAGAGAATTAATTAGTGAAAATTTATGCCATGAGTCGCCACTTCAAGTCTCTGAGAGAAACCAACATTTGGAAAGGCATCACAGTGGCTGAGGGTTTGGATCATATCACCCACTCCCAGTTTGCCGATGACACTCTACTTTTTGGTGAGGCTTCTGTTAGGGAGGCTAGGGTGATCAACAAGGTTCTAGATGCCTACTCGAAGGCTTTAGAACAAATCATGAATAAAGAAAAATCTATGATTTTCTTCTTCAATACTAATGGGGCCACCAAAAAGAAAATCACGAGTATCCTTGGCTTTTCCCATGCCTCACTACTTGCCAAGTACCTTGGGGTGCCTTTATTCCAAGGTGCCTATCGCACAATGCATTGGACCGAGACTGTTGCCAATTGTAGATCCAAGGCGGATGCTTGGAAAGGGAAATGGCTTTCCTTGGTTGGGCGTATACTCATGATAAAATCTGTCTTGGCTATTGTGCCTATTTATGTCATGTCATGTTTTGGAATGACAAAAAAATCTACTAGAGATGTAGAAGGCTTCATGAAGCGGTTCCTCTAGGAAGGTGTGAAGCAAGAAAAAAGGATCCCCTTAATCAATTGGAACACTGACTGTCTTTAGAAATTGGAGGGAGGTGTCGGGCTGAGAAAAATGGATCTTCAAAATCGTGCCCTGGGTGCAAAACTTTACTGGAAGGTTTACAAGCAACCCGATAGGTAGTGGTGCAAGATAGTCTAGAAAAAATACTTGGACAGCGATGAATCAGAACACATTCTAACCTTGGCAAACTCAGACGGAGGCTCGACAACTTGGAAGTTCCTTTGGAGTTGCAAGGACATCATAACCAATCATATTGTGTGGAAGTTAGGGAATGGTCAAAAGGATGCCTTCTAGTTCGACTCTTGGAACGGGTATCCAACACTCTTAGATACGTTTGGAGACAGGGACTGGCTGGTACAGGTTATCCAAATTAAGGGCAACCAAGTCTCAAATTATATTGGAAATGATGCTATTGGTTGGAAATTGTTGGCTGATTGGATCACAAGCGATGATCTTGATATCCCGGGTGAAGACAAAGTCCGTTTGTTTTCCATGCTAGAGCAATGTCGGGTCTAGTTCTCTGGTGATGAAGATGAGATCATTTGAACTGGATCCAAATCGGGTGAATACTCGGCTAGGCTTGGTTACCAAATTCAAGTTGAGAAACAAGCAAATGGTGATTGGCCCGCAAGCTTGTGTTGGAATCAGGGACTCCTTCCAAAGGCTGGAGCCTTCCTTTGGACAACACTTCATAAACAAATTCTCACTGGCGACAGGCTCTCTATGATTGGCTTCCATGGCCCCAGCAGGTGCCCTCTATGCTATAGTGCCAAGGAGACTATGAACCATCTGTTACTAACATGTGAGTTTGCATCCCGCTGCTAGGATTGGCTTATGACATCTCTTGGATGGCTGACGCCTCATCCCAGGGATCTATTGGATTTCACTCGTAGTTGGCCGGTGGACAAAAAGAAAAATGTATGGGCAAGTGTTTGGGTGGCTTCAACCTCCATGGTTGTGTGGCAACTGTGGAAGGAAAGAAATCGAAGAATATTCAGGGACTCTTGCCTCCCAATTGAAGATATCATCAGGAAGATTGAGGTTGGTGTTTGCAAGGTGCTGAACTCCAATTCTAATCGGCCAAGGGGCACGCATTACACTGGGTGGGATAGGAAATTACAAAAATAGTGGTCTGCTCTAAAGCCTCCAAATCTTTACCCGTTCATATCAAATAAGATGCAAGCAGATGCTCGATGGGTCCCTCCGTCAAATGGAAAAGTCAAACTCAACTTTGACGGAGCTTCAAAGGGGAATCCCAGAGTTGCTAGCACTGGCTGCATAATCAGGAACATACAGGGAGTCTGTATTTGGGCATCAACTAATTATATAGGAGAAGCCACTAAAAATGAAGCTGAATTTGAGGCGTTGGCTAGTGGTCTAAACCTTTGTCTGAAGAAAGGTCACAAGTCCTTGGAAATTGAGGGAGACTCTTTGCTATGTGTTAATGCGGTGGTGAAATGGTCGGTTCAAAACTGGAAGCTAAAAGGAAGACTGGGTATGATTGATGGCCTCTTGGACCGATTAGACTCTTATTGGATAGTCCACGTATACCGTGAGGCAAACTCGGTAGAAGATTACTTGGCGAGTATTCGTACAACTATGACTTTGGGTCCGACCGAGGTGATATTCGACACCAAATCTATCCCGAAAGGACTTAGGGAGTGCATTCGACAAGATTTGTGATCCATGAACCAGAAGTAGAGGTCGCGGCTAGTCTTGTGGACCAAGCTGTTGGCGTTAGCTTTCTTTACCATTCATTTTGAATGGCTACTGTAATCTATTTTGAATTAATTGAGGGAGCTACCCCCTTTGGTAGCACTTACCTAAAAAAAATAAAAATTATTTAATTAATCAAGGGAGGAATAGGGAGAAAATGAATTAATTAAATAATAAAGAATTATTTAATTAATAGAGGAACATGACCCTAGAAGATAATTAAAGAATTAAAATTATTTAATTATGCAAGTAGAAGGAGGAATTGATATGAAAAATGGCATTTGTAGGCTTAGAACATTTTTCAATGTCTACAACAATCATTAATACTTTGCAAGAATTAAATAAAACTTGTTGAGTTGACACAATCCACGAGAGGTTTATAAACAAAAGTGTTGTATGTGAGGCAATTTATAAGAGGTGGATGTGGGTAGATTTCTAACACAAAGGAATTTTTTGTCAAGTCAATATTTTTTTGAAGAGAGGATGAGGTGTTATCAATTTTGTTAGCAAAGTGGAGGAGATGTATGAAATGATGAAAGCTATGCAAACCTAGATGGATGCATTTGAGTAAGACTGCTAGAGGAACCTTAAACCTAGGGTCAAGGAGAGATATTAAGAATGTGAACCAAATAAAATTGAATCTAGTGGAAGTGAAGAGGATAAGAGAGGAAGTTGAATACTATAATCGACCTTAGCAAGAGGAACAGAGTGAAAATTTCAAATTAGTTTAGAAATTTGAATCCTAAAGAGTTGATAGATTGGATCACTAATTTGGAATAGCATTTTGAATATGAGGACATTATGGATCTCGATAGGGTGAAGCTCGTAAAGGTAAAGTTGAAAGGTCATGAAATGATATGGTGGAAGGAAATTCACTTAGATAGGAACATAAAAGAAAAGACAAGGACTGGAAAGTGGGATTAGACGATGGTGAAGTTGAAAGCCAAGTTCATTCTGGCCAATTACCAATTGGAGGTATTGAAGTAGCTGCACATTTTGTGACAAAGGAATATGTGTATGAAGGAAAACACTAAGAGGTGCTATTTGTTAGGACTGAAATTTATATTTTCCTTTTGGCTTGAGTCCCTTCTTCTTTTTCCCTTAGCCATTTTTCCCAAGTTTATAACCAATTTGAGATATGTAATTTGGGTGGTCTTTTTGCCAAATTTCTTAATGTGAGCTATATTAAATTACTAAATCTAAAAAGGAGAATTCAATAATCAAATAACTACTTCAATGAGAGCATGTGCACACAAAATAAATTAAATCAAATAATTCAATTTTACTTCCACAAGTGCCCAATCTTACTCCATTGTACTTGATTTTTCTAAATTGGTTGATATGTGGATTACTCTTGATATTGATAAAGAGGAGCCCATCGTTTATAGATACCGACTAGTGATGACTTTATAAAATATGGGGCCTAAAGGGATCATATATTGGAGGAGGGTCATAGATGATAAGAAAATTTTCAAAGGGAGGCCATGGCTCAAATTTTCAACGTGGTATGATGACCACCAACAATTGTTCTTTACTAGGAAAACCCTATATCTACAGGGGCATGAGCATACTATGATCGAGCAATATCTTTCAGACTATGTTTCTCGGTAGTTTAGGGAGGTATAGGATGTACCCCCAAATGATTACATAGCATTTTTTGCTTAGGCACTGAGAGAGGTAGCATGGGGCCCTCAAATTCTGTTGTAGGTAGTGATAGATGACCTTCAACAACTGGTTGCTCGACCATGGATATATGATCAAGGACCACTTGATGTGGGGACCAACTCAACTTATGATGGATGGTGGGTTCATCCAACTCATTTGAAAAATCCAATGGGAGGATATCCTCAGGGTAGAGGCAGAGGTCAAGGAGTAGGTAGAGGATGGTAGTAGGATAATTAGAAACCTCTCCACAACTAGGTTTAGTAGGATCAAGTAGTGGTCTAGATTTCAGGGCCATCACCACCACCACCACGACATCGAGATCAACAACATCTAGAGTAGCAATAGCCAAAGCAACATTGGGTGGGGCTGGATCCCTGAGATGGATAGATCTAGGCCCTCATGATTGAGAGAGATCAGTTAGAACAATAGTTGTAGGTTGTGACAACCAAGAGAGACAATGAGAGACAATTGTGACAATAGCTGGCTTAGGAGACTAGGTGATGGCAATAGTTAGAGGCCATGTTAGTGGCAACACATGTGCAGGTAGTGTCCACACATATGTATAGGGATATCATCTCATAGGTGGTTTACTATAGGACACTTTATCATTGAGATATCCCATGAGAGATGCAACAACTCAATTATTCTCAAAGGAGTGGGGCTATGCCCAGGGGTTCAAATGATCAACCGTCAGTTAGGCAGCCACCCGGTGGTCATTAGGACCATTCCTAACATGATGAATGATAGAGTAGGGGATAGTTATACTCATTTTGTAGACACATTTTTGACATACAACCTAATTTATACATGTATACACATTCATCGGCTCATTTTTTATATCCTTTGTATATGTGCTTTTGATTATATTAATATACACATTGACTCTGATACTTGTATCATGACATTCAATTTTTTTATGATATATGAGATGGCTCGATTTGATTTATGATATGATTCCCTATGATATGTGATGTGATGTATTTATTTCATGCTTTATGTATGATATGTTATGGATGCAAATGTGGATGTTTATGGATGCATTTATTTATTTATGATTTTGTAATATGAGATGTTCTATGATGAGATATTTATGAGATATATGATATCTTATGGATGTAATGAAATTGATATTTCATTCTCTTTTTTAGTATCTTTCTATGATATGCCATGAGATGAATGTATTTTCCTTTTCGTACTTCCCATATGATGATGTCATTATTTATGATATAAGCATGCTATGACTATGCAGGATGCCTGTATGTTAACGGTTTGTGGATGTAGGATGGATGTATTTATATTTTTTGTTGATTGTCATGATACCATGTTAGTGCGGGAAGAAGATAGAAGAATAAGATGAATGGATTTTGACCATTTATTTTGAGATTACCCTCACCTCATCTAATGGCCACAAATTCATCATCATGGCCACTGAATACTTTACAAAGTGGATGGAAGCTATTCCCTTGAATTATATAATGGGGGAGAAAATCTCCAAGTTTATCTTGAATTACCTTATATTGTCACTATGGTGTTCTACAAACCCTTATCTTAGATAACGTAACACCCATCAAAAATCAGGATGCAAGAGAGCTATGCCAATGATTTAACATCCATCAGTTCTCTACCCCCTATTACCCCTATGGCAACAATCAAGTTGAGGCTAAAAATAGTACCATTTTGAAAATACTAAAGAATAAAGTCAATGAAGTTGGCCATGACTGACATCTATAGTTAAATCCTACCCTATGGTCATATAAAACTAGTATCCACATGCCTACAAGTGTAACCCATTTCTCCTTAGTCTATGGATATGAATCCATCCTACCTATTGAGGTCGAGCTTCCCTCATTGCAAGTGTCACTGTAGAATCTAATCACTGATGAAGAATATAGGGGATCTCAGCTAGATGAGTTAGAATTCTTGGATGAGCGTCATCTTGATGCCTTAAATCATTTACAAGCTTACTAAAACCAACTGAAATAAAGCTACAACAAGAAGACCAAGAGTCAGTCTTTCCAAGTAGGAGATCTTGTCTTGAAGTAGAATCATAAGAATGTTCCAGATTAGGATAGTAAAGGAAAGTTTGAGCCTAATTTGTTGGGTCCATTTATTGTCATAACAAGCTATGGATCAAGGCCTTACCAATTATCAATGCTTTAAGGATAACCCTTGCAAGAACCAATCAATAGTTTACATCTCAACAAATTTTATGCCTAGGCTTGAAGGGTGTAAAATTCAAAAATACAAAAAAATCCAAATATAACAAAAATCCAAAAAAAGAAAAGAATTGAAAACAATAAATAAAAAAATTGTCCTCTAGTGAAAACCACTTCGGTGGCACTTTGGTTAAGTACCTTGGTGAAAACTTGGAAAATAGGTACCTTGCATAAATAAGCACCTCTATCTATCTTTGGCTCTTTTAGCTAATCATGCTTGACATTGCATCCACCATTGCATCACTAATCCTATTTACTTCATCTCCACGTCTAAATCATAGCTGGATATTGTCTAGGTTTAATATTCCCATTTAGTACTACTTGGCACATTCCTAAGGTCTATTTGTCTTGCCTATATCAAGGTAGTCTATCACATCACATTGGGGGCAATGTGTTATGCTTGAATCAATAGGGTTCTTATATATATTAAGGTTATTCAAAATCTCTCGAAAAGTTCCAAAAAATTCATAAAACTTCATCTAAATCCAAAAACATTTGTTAAATTAGAAAAAATCCAAAAAATCAAAAACTTGTAAAGCCAAAAATCCAAAAACATTGAAAAAATTGTAAAGCCAAAAATCCAAAAACATCAAAAAACTTGTAAAGCAAAAAATCTAAAAACACTCAAAAAATTGTAAAGCAAAAAATCCAAAAACATTTGATAAATTATAAAGGGAAAAATCTAAAACATCCAAAACAGTTCAAAAAGTAAGAAAAAAAAAATAGTACCATGTTTAACTACGAGTCTTTGAGCTTGAATGTAGGAAAGGCCATTATTAATGCACCCTTGAGACACCCTAGGTCAGTCCTTTAGGAGTTAGTCATAATAACCTGACAATTCATCAAGTGTTCATATATCATCAATAACTGGTCAACGTCAATCGAACTATGTGGTCTCTGCATGTATAATGTAGGCAAGGCTCATCTTTGATAATGCCCTCGAGGCCCTAGGTCAGTCCCTCTTAGCTCTTGGTAAAAACTTAGAAAACTCCATAACATTTGAAAACTTAGAAAACTCAAAACATTGAAAAACATTAAAAAATCCTAAACAACCTAAAATAATAAAAAACATAAACAGTCACATAAACACTCAAAAAAACCAAAAATAACCTCAATTTTTTTTTGCAAAAATACCAAAAACCATCCATCCCATTTTGATTTCACCTACAACAAGCCTCCATTCATAATAAATCAATCGTCATCTTCAAACTTTGGTAAAACAAGTAGAAAACAAGTATTGGAAATCGTGAAGTGTGAACCTAAATGTCAAAATCTAAAGTCTAGATCATAGGTAACCGAGTCGGTAGCATTTGTATCACGACCTATCAAACACTTAGTCTTAGTCAAAATATTTGATAAACATGTCTTAGGATGTATCCTTCCTACAATGGAAATCAACGTCAGACATCACCTTAGCTATGTTACTTTGGCAAGAGATATAGATAACATTGACTATATATTTTTTTATCTTTTCTTATGATTTATCTTATTGACCCATTCTGAGGACCTCTCGATGATGTCTAAATGATTTAGAGAGAAAGGAATGAGGCATCGATCATTATCTTTAGTTTTCTTTTCTTGGGATATTTTTGTAAAATAATCTTGGCACATACTTGCTTAGTTGTGTGTAGGCAGGTTGTTTGGAATAGATTGTTGACTATTGCGTATGATTTGGTCTAAAATATTCTAAACTTCTAAACTACATTCCAACAAGGTTTTTTCGTATTTCAAGATGTGATCAAGAACTATCCTATCTATTTACAAAGTCAAAGTCCATCACACTAGATACAATGCCATCCTGGTTATTAATACCTTGATGTATTGTGTCTATGTGTTATATCAAAAATAAGGAATGACAAAGTGTCCCAATCCCAAAAATGAGCATATCATCTTTCTCATCACCATATCTAATAAAGTCTCAAATAATCATAGGCTTGTTGGACTTTTGAATCGATCTTGAAATCAATGGTTAATCCATCCATTTTATTCTTCTCATTCTTCTCTCTTTATTAACAATTCTATCCAAGTGTCGAATATGTGTGATATATCAAAATATACATGAGGCTATCCATGGCCAATGAATGTCTATACATCATAAAATATGTCTACATCAAACATCTGAGCTTTCTAAGAAGTATATTTTGTCCTCTCTGAGTTGAACTAATGTTGAATCTTTGTCGTGAGATCAACCCAAAATTCCAAATTTCCGGCCAATCTCTCGAGGGGGCAGAGTACTAGCTTAATTCCTCCCACTTGGGAAACAACGAGGCATTCAAAAAAATAAAGAATTTTTAAATTTTTGACCTGAGCAACAACATTAATCTGAAAAAGTGTCACTTTGAATCAATGTAACAAGTACTTCGCTTCAAAGAGGGGCAAAATGTAGACACTTGAAATTATCTTGAATGGTATTACACACTTGAATCTGGTCATTGACATCATTTTGTCTTGAAATTCATCTTATTTTTGCCCGTTTGATTAAATAAGCCTTGTTATTTAATTGAATGCATTATTTTTATCTATTAATCTAATTAATGTAATTAGGTTAATTCACCCCCTTTCACACTAACATTTCATCTAGTTTAATCGAATAATGCAAATTATTTAAATTAAACCCCCTTATATCTTCTCATTTAATTAAATAATCTAAATCATTTAATTAAATGTCACTTTCCCCTTTTCATTAAATAAACTAATTATTTAATGATAATCCTCATACTCTTCAACTTGCACAATTAAAACTTAGTTTTAATTAACTAATTACTATTTTTTCTCACCCATCCACTTTCATAGGGAATATTCTAAAGGAATATTCTTCTATTTGGTACTAAAAATGGAATATTCTTTCCTAACAAACTCTCTAACAAACTTTCTGACTTTGAAAGTGTGTTTGTTTGAATCAATGAGCCATTGATAGTTTCTTTGATCCATGTAATCTTTGATTCTCATCCATTGATGAGAATCCTTGATCCATGTCTTCACCCTTGATTCCATCTTGATCATTGATTGATCCTTTTCATCTTGACCCTTGATTCTTCATTTTCTCTCCTATAAATGCCTCACATTTGAAGAGAAACAGATCCACTTCTATCAAAGCAAAGTTATGTTGCTCATTTGAATACTATATTTATTCATCCTTGCATCCATTATCAATATTTTCCATCTCTTTCATCCATCCTCACCATATTTTCATCCATTTTATCTTAAGATTTCATCAATGGAGTTCGATTGGATGCTCATATTATCCAAGGGATTGGGAAATGGTTGTTATTCCATATCAATACGACACCAATCCCCCAATGGGATAAGGTTTGGAGTTCTATATTAGGTTTCTTTTATGATTTCATGGTTTATTTCATGCTTAGTTTATGTTGTCTCTCATGGTGTTGTTGTCCTTGCTGCCAAAAAACACTATGATATATAGTTATACAATTTGATATTGATGGATCATTGACAGGTTTCTCTTGATCATAATGGAATTGGTGAGTTGGTGTTTGCAGTTTCAGTTCTCCTTGGCATGGTAATGAGATACTATGATGAAATGCAGAATATGGTCATACTCATAATTAAACAGGCGTATACTTTGGTTTGAAATGTGGCAGGATGTGTATGATATGGTCATGGTTATACATTTTTTTATCCAGACATTCTTGATCATATTGTATCAATGAAAGGTTGTCATTTTTTGATAGTCACATATACTTGTTCATTGGGTTACGCTTTGATTTGCATGGTATATGACACATGACATATGTGATTAGAAAAGTTTCATTTTTGATGAAAAAGACAATAGAATTTATGGTTCAAGGTGATTCTTCCTATGGACAAGGTTGTGTTCTTTTTGATATGAAATTACAAAGTATTTGAAATAAAATGGGACTTTATTCCCATCGCCATCTAAAGGGATTGATATGTAAATGTGATAAAAGATTGAAAAGGCTTTTTGAAGCCTATGCATTTTGTAAAGTTTATGTTTTGGAAAGCTTTGTAAAATCCCTCGAGCTCGGGCTAGGGCATGACCCAAAATAGTTAGGGAATCATAAATCTTGACCAAGGAAGGTATTGTGTTTGGAAGGAAGCTTGACAGTTTGGACTCGAGCATGACAATGAAAATGGGTTATTCTTTGACAGGCGTATAACAGGTTCTATCCTCCATATTCAGTTTTTATTTTCTGAAAAGAAAAAGGAGGCATTCTTCAAGTTCAATCTATATTTATATTTTTTAAGTGTCTTAAGAAAAATAAAACAAATGTTTGTGTTTAGTTATTGTCAAGTTTGAT
Organism: Sequoiadendron giganteum; assembly: GCA_007115665.2. NCBI lineage: Eukaryota > Viridiplantae > Streptophyta > Pinopsida > Cupressales > Cupressaceae > Sequoiadendron > Sequoiadendron giganteum. The sequence continues at coordinate 455,466,710 of CM021104.1, read as the reverse complement.
TCACGTGTTTACCATTGTTGTTTTGCATAGTGTTAAGAGTTAGTTGTTCTAGTCATGGTTTAGTTTTCATTATCATTTGGGAACACAAGTTATACATTTGAATATCATTATGTGAGGATATAAAACATTATGATATACTATTATATCATAACAACAAGGCATTTTTTCATGAAAGCATTGATCAAAATTTGTTAAAAGCATTTATGTTTTGTAACGGTTACTTGTTAAGGGGTAGTTAGAGATGAAAGTTACGTTTCAGTTTGAAAATGGAAGTTATACTCCAACTCAGTAATGTAGAACATTATATATATATATATATATGATATTTAAGACATTCGAAATGGTCGATGAGGAAGAAACACCATTTTGATTGTTGATTCATACTATGTTAAGAGTCATTTTTCTCAATGATATAAAAAGGCATTATTTTCTGTTTTATTTCATGAAATATTTATCCGAGAAAAATTATATATCCTTCTATAGTAATACTATATACTACTATGTATACTAGACATATATACAATAGTATATTGTATTTGGACTTATACTTCTGAATCTCAAGTGATGTGAGATCAAAAGAAGCTATGAAAATGAAACAAAGATGATACTCTGTATTTGTATCAGAACTATGATGGTATGAAGCACACTCTTGCCAATGAGGCATATTCTTTATAACCAGTGAGGCACACTCTTTCCAATTAGGTACTTGCTAGTGAGGCATATTATTTATTGCTAGCAAGGCACATTGCCAGTGAGGCACATGCCAATGAGGCATTGTAAACAAAAATTTTCAGATAAAGCCAGTGAGGCATTTCGAGTGGTTTTTATTCCCCATGAGGGTTTCCCACTCAAGACAATATTTGTGTTATGGGTTGTCTTTATCATTGATGTGTTTGATTCTCATGAACATGGGTTAATATTTATCATAGATTTCTTCATAATGTTGTGTTGATGAATCTTTGATTGTGACCTGTCAGTTTTTAATTGCCATAATACCTATCTTAATACACCAGAATCTGTCATGATGTTTATATTTGGTGCTTCAATAAAATTTGTCTTGATATCATGTTAGGCTTGTAAAAATTATGAGTTGATGTCTTGAGTTAGTAATTTCCACCAAAGTTCTTTTGATTTTGAGTATGCCAGTTCTCATGGCATTTATCATTCAACTTTTGAAAGTTTAATTCAAGGTTATTTGTAATTAGTATACCACTGATTCACCCCCCTCTTAGTGGTATTTTACTCCAACAATTTAATGGTTACTTGTTTTTGAAGCTTTCGAACATCTCATTAGGATTGTAGCTTAGGTAGTTAGATATGGCTTAAATCCACATGGATCTGGTGTATTTACCTATTACTATGATTACAATCACACCTTGATTTGCAAAGTGATAACAAGGTGGCATAATGATAGCGTGGATTCTCAAATAAATTATGGATGGTTTGATACTTTTAAATGATGGTGTACTTATAACTTTCACTTGATATTTGAGCAACAATATAGGATGATTTGAAATATCAATGGATGAGGTTGATTGAGAGATCATGATGAATGTGAAAGTGACATGTGTGAAGATGAAGGGCTTGAATGATGAGTTAAGTGGTTGAATGAATGAGATGACTAGCTACATGGATGAGTGAAGTAAAACTGAGTGAGAGTAAACTGATATTACTATTTAAGTCAACTCACTAAATTAGGAGATAGAAGAATATTAATAGAATTTAAATAAATAAATTTATTAAATTCATTACATGAGATGAATATATATTTAGAAAATAAATAAAATATTAATTTTTGGAAGAATTTAAAGATAGAAAAAGCAATTAAATAAACTAAATAATTTATTTAATTGTGGAGGAAATATTATCTAATTAAATAATTAAAAATTATTTAATTCACGTGGATAGAAGAAAATTATAAATTAATTAAATAATTAAAAAATATTTAATTTTTGTGGATAAGGAAAATTGAAGCAACAAGAGAATTATTCTCTTGGTAGGTGTGTTGTTTCTTAATGATGGATTTCTCAGTATGTTGGTCCCATGTGCAACATTCTAACTCATGCATGTTATCCTCAATGCAAAAGGTCACATCTTCAAATTGAATGAAGACCTCATATTCAACATTATCACATTCAGGGATAATAGAGAACCAACATGCATCATCATTACATGTATTGATGAAAATCTCATCAACACATACCTCAAGCTTCTATGACACTTTAGATGAAGAACTAAATTCTTCGAGTTGTCTCTCTATCTTTATTTCTTTTTCTTGGTGACTAGATACAACCTCAAGCCCATGGCATAATCTATCCACCATTTCTACTTCTAACACAACCTAACTCTTTATGATATCCTCTTCCAAGGAACCACAAGCCTCAACAACATAAAGACTCTCATCTGCTACCTCAACAAATAAGAAAGCTTGTTGCCCCAAATCGTTGGTCATTCCAATCCATTAAGCTAGACTCTTATTGATTTGAGGATTTTTTTGATGCAAGTGTGGGTGAGTTATCCTCCTCACTATCAATAAAATAAGGGAACTCATCAAATGAGAGGATCAATTCCTTCTCTTCATTATCATCATTCCTTGCTTGTTCAGTATTTTGCTACGACAATTGGTCATTCTCATTTTTTTCTTGTTGTAGGTCAAAACATTCATTTTTTGGAGCATATGAGAGCTCAAAAACAATAGGCCACTTCTCCTCGACCTGGAACAACTCTCTCTTTTTTTCTTCTAATCGACTAGCTTGCCAAACAACGGGTCCATCTTTATAAAGTGAAATAATATTAGACAAAGCAAAACGATTAGGTCACCCTTGAACAACTTGTTGGGATTCTAGGAGGGGTTGCTTATGAGGAATAATAGGTTGAGCCTACACATGTATAGGCTCTTCTGAGGTATGAAGTCTCTTGAAACTTAGGATCTCTATCTTATGAGATTTTCTTGATGATTTAGGAGGCCTATTGGGAGGTTTAAGAGGCTTATCTTTCTTGAAACTTGAAAATTTGAACTTATAGACCTCATCCTTTATAGGTTGATCCAAAATGTAAGAGGTTGATTGGATTTCTAACCTTTATGCTTGAGCAAGTAAAATTTTCACCTACCTCTCCTCAACAACAATCTAATTTACAAGGTAGTTCTCATGTTGCCTTCTTTGGACCTCTATTTTTTTCTCGTATCCTCATTGATCTTCCATCTCTTGTTGGTGCAAATGAGTTTTATGGACAAGATATTCCTACTATGAAATATATTCATGCTCCTTATGGTAGGATTGGTAAGCCAACTCCTCCTACTAAAATTAAGTTCTTGCTACCTCTTGATCTCATCCAACTACACATGGAAATCTAACAACATGCTTTTAATTTCACTCACCATCCTACCATCAACATTTTGAGGCTGACTAAGGGAGAAACAATGTTGGTTTGGAAAATAATGAGTCTCTTGGGGTTACTAATAGGAATGTGCAGGTTGCAAAGAGATTTGAGTAAGGGTGGGTTGGGAATAAGCATTTGAAAAGGGTTGATAGATTACTACAACATGGCTCTATGAAGTAAAAGTGATGGTATTTCTAGCTTGATATTGCTAGTAGAGAGATATAAAATTTGCATTTTCATGAAATGGAGGAGTGGACGTAGGATGCCCATAATATCTTGACATGTTTGAGCACAGGTAGAGAAAATTATTTTTTGCAATTATTTAAAACAAGAGCAGATGTCTACTTAACTAGAGGAAATGGGTACATGCCAGTAGATTCACTCAAATTTGAAATTGCAAAGTCGCTAGGTGCTTGTTGAATGTCTCTTAAGGTTGAGAATGTTAAGAGCAATTCCACTTTATCAATAAGATAAAATAAAGTCCATCAAATTGGTCCCACTGAGCATGCCAAAAACTATTATCACATGAAATTGTACCCTACTGAACATAGACTTACATTCTAATCAAACAATATAAATAACTTCAAGGTATAGGACCTTGCAGTTGAGGTTAGATCTCTAGAGAAGGCCAAATTCCTTTTCTAAACTAGGTGCAAATATGTTGGTCTAAGCCAACATATGAAATCTTATCACTAATCCTATTCTACCAACTCAAAAAGGAAAATGGATAGAAATAATTGCATAAAAGGGAAGGGATGGTGATACACCAATATTAGAAATGTTTTTTCTTACCGATAATTGCATAGAATATCAACAAAATTTATTGGTAAATTCATACAACTCTTTGTTATGTCAATTCCTAATAAGTTGGATGAAGGTTAAGGTTTAACATACATTAAGAGGGAAAGATATTTCTCCATAGTTATAATTTGTTAACATGTTTAATACAACATTCAACCCTAGAAAACAAAGAAACATTCATTTAAATATGAAGGCAAGAATAATTTACATAGCACATCCAAGGTTAGAGATGGGAAGATAGTAAGTTATATTCATAAAAGGCATAGGTCAGTGTTATAGTTACAAAAAATACAAAGTATACATGTATATGCAAGAGAAATATTGGGAACCCTTTACAATAAGCACAAAATTTCTCTATATACAAGAGAGAAACTCAAAATATGGGCCCAAAAAGAGTGTCCAACACTCTTCTAACTTCCACCATGCCTTCACATTAATGACCCCTGGGTATGCAAGTCAAAGGATGGAGATCACCCATAAAATCCATAGAAAAACATGACAAGGGATGACCCTCTGATAGAAAGGAGCCTACAAAACATAAATGAAGCATAGTCATTGCAATCCTTTCTCAAGTCTGCACATAAAGCATTAAATTCCCTCTTTGTAGCCTTAAAAGTTAAGATTGGACGTCTAAGGAGAGTCGTTGGAATTAATGGAATTTATAGACTGGAAACACATCTCCTAAAAATATTGTCAAAGTTTTGGGCTTGATTCGACTATTGGATTGAACATTAAATGGTTTGTAATCCCAAAAGTTTTCCTCCATTGAACATTGAGCATTGAGCTTATAAGGAAATACTTGTCAAAAAAGATAGAAAGAAGAACATCCATGAAATAGAAACCCTAAAGAGAAAAACCTCTATCAGGCATTAGGGGTCGAACCCACCACATACCACATTGATGAAGAAGATGGCATGAAGGAATTTGAAACCACAATCCTTGAAAGACAACTTCTATTAGACATTGGGTGTCAAGCCAAAAACTTGCTAGAAGAAGGGAAGGAAGAAAGAAAATTCCAAAAGGTTGAAATAAATATGGATGTAGAGGAAAGGAATATGTTTGGGATCAAGGATCAGGAGGAAGGCTTAAGTCTTATAGAAAAATTAGGACATAAGATAAAAGGGAAACTTGATCACTGAAGATTGAAGATATGACATTAGGGATTGAGGATTAGAAATAAGGCTTATGTATTATCATAAGATTAAGAGAAAATATAGAAGAAAGACTCGATCATTGGTGTGTGAAAGCTTATGGTTTCAAAAAACTTGTTAGCCCATGCAAAAGTAGTTTTGAAACCTTTGACAAAACTCGAAAGTGATTTTGAAACCTCTATCTTCACAACCTTTCTTAGTTCTAATAAAACTCTTAATGTTTCAAATTTTTTAATTATCTTTATTTCTCATGTGTTTGTCCATAAGATCAATTTAAAAACCTTTGTTAGGTCTCGACAAGGTTTCCAAAACCACTTCAGAGTCCAAAAAAAAACTCACAACCATGAGAAAACTCTAATCATTTGCAAAGGGACAAGTTTCAAAGACTTGAAAGTTGATTTGCAACCTTCTTATGAGGTTTCAAAACTACTTCCAAACATCGATAAATTTTTTGAAACCATTGAATCGAGGATCAGTGATCAGATGAAAGACTTAAGTCTTATGCTAAAAGATGGTGGGTCTATGACCAAATATCTAAATTTCTTCAATATGGAAGCTACCTAATTATGCTCAATGGGAGTGAAAACGGATGAGGATTAGTGTATGATTTGTTGTGTTCTTTTCTAGATTCATGGGATCACCTTATTTTGTCCACTAGGAGCACTACCACCAAGCTCAATATGGATTTAGTGGTTTCAACTTTGATCTCAAAAGAAATGATAAGGAAGAGTTACAAGTCGACTAAGGATACCCTAGTGGTTCATGAAAGATCCAAAGAGAAAGGTAAGAAGGACAAGAAACAAGATATTTATAGATCCCAATAATGTGGGAGATCAAATTATTCTAGTAAAATCAAGTGAAATGTTGGAACTATGACAAAGATAGACATCTAAGAAGAGGCTATAAGGAGGAGAAGAAGAAAAAGAAGAAAAAAATAGATTCTAATGTTTATTTTGAGAGATCCTCCTATGATGGAGATAATTTTTTGTTGCTTCCTTGGCTACTCATTCATTGAATGGTCTATGGCTAATAGACTCTAGTGTTATTTCCACATGACCTCACATCAAGGTTGGTTTATCAAATTTTAAGATTATGATGGTGGGAAGGTGTACCATCAATATGACTATCATCTAAATATTTTTTCCATGGTAGAGTCTTGATTTTACTCCCTAAAATACAAGTTAAGGGGATCAATGGTGTAATACATATCCTTGGTATGACATAACACCTAATTTCAATAATTAAATTGAATGATGTGGGTGTCCATTTTATTTTCTCAATTGAAATGTGCAAAATGGTCAAAATAGCTATGGTTCTTGTATAGGGTATCTAGGTTGGAATTTTGTTTAATATAAATGTATTCATAGTTCATTGCACTAGTTATTTAATTCTTATGATTAAGATATCCATAAAATCCTTACCTTCACCATCAAAACTAGTGGCAAAGAGTATGTTGTGTCTACTTCTAATGGTAATTATTTTCTAGTGCATAAGGGTGTTAATGCTTTGGAGATTGAGCTACCGGTAGAGAAAACAATGTTATGGCACCAAAGGATGTGTCATGTAGATAAGAATGGTTTAAGTACTCTAAAAAATAAAATAAAACATTTTTGAGGGATTAAATGATTGTAATCTTGAATTTGATTTGTGTGAACATTGCGTACATGGAAAAAATCTTTGTTTAGTTCTAATATTGTTCTCATTTAAATATTTTGGAGTGTTGGATTTAATCCACACTAATATATTTGGTCTTACATATGTTACTTTTATTTACAAATATGTATATTATGTTTCCTTCATTGATGTTACAATAAGACATGGATATATTTTCTTCAAAGTAAATAGTAAGTCCTTAGTCATATTAAAGAGTTTAAGGTTCTTATAAACAGTTGAGATGGTAAAAGATTAAAATTTTGAGGACTGATAATGGTGATGATTTTCATTTAGTATATTTTGATAGATTATGTAAGGATAATGAGGTATAAAGGCATAATAAAACTTCATACACCCCTTAGTAGAATGGAGTTGTAGAAAGCATGAACATGATGTTGATGGGGAGGGTTAGAAGTATGATTAGTGGGGATAACCTAGAATAAAATTTGTAAAATTGGTTACCATTAATTATTATATTATTAATAGGTCTCCTACTTTATCTCTTGTTGATAAAACACATATGGATGTGTGATCCAAAAACAATTGCTCATTGTGACATCTTTGAGTATTTTATTGTGAGGCATATGCATATTCTTCTAGGGAAAAGTCATCAAAGTTAGTGAAAAAGGATATAAAATGTATCTTCATTGGTTATGGTGTTGGTGTGAAAGAATGCAAGCTTTGCGACCCTTTGAAAGAGAGATATTTTTATATTAGAAGTGTTATCTTTAGAGAGGTTAAGTCTTCTTCCACAATATTGTGGCTAGAGAAGGATAGAAATGTGTGGTTCAACTAACCCCACATATCAAGAAGGTTGAACTAAAAACCCATGAATAACATAAAGAGGAAAAGAGATTGGAGAGTTAAAATAATTATGAAGAAGAGATATAACTTATACACCATTCATTGAGGATATCCACTTGATAGAGAAAAAACCATAAAGGTATACTCCCTAGATGTTTGGAGATATACTTTTTATTTGATTACTAACACTAATGAGCCTAGGAATATAAAGGAGGCTATGAGAATTAATTATAATTGAGTCCTAGAAGGTGATATTTAATCCCTAATAGAAAAGGTAACATACATTCAATTTCTATTGTCTCTTGGTGTGATATATGATCTTTAGGTTGAACAAGTATATGTGAAGACAACATTTCTTCATGATGATTTGGAGGAAGAGATTTAATACAATTGTTGCACTACATTGAGGAGGGTAAAGAAAATTTAGTTTGTAACTTGAAGAAATATTTGTATGGTCTTAAGCAATCTCCTAGGATTGGTACCAATTTTTTTATTCTTTTGTGTTAATTTTGTGGTTTCTAAGATTCAAATCCAATCATTGCATCTAATATAAGATGAATAGTGATCATATTATCATTATTGTTATATTACTTGATATTAATGGAAAATATTTGATTTATGAATTGAAGCCTCAAAATTTAGCATAATTTTAGATGTACTTAAGAGTAGCCAGGTACATCTTGGGGATGGAGATAAAAAAGATAGTTAAAAAACCTTTGGTTGAGAGAAATTAATTATGTGAACTCAGTGTTAAAGAGGTTCAAAAAATTAGATTATAGGCCATTATGTGTTCCTATTATGGTGAGGAAAAATTTGTCTATTGAGTGGTGTCCAATTTCCCTTAGTGAGATGGAGGATATGAGTATATTACCCTATGCTAATTAAATAAGGATTTTGATGTATGCTATGGTTTACACAAGACCATACCCTAGTAGTGGGAGTCCATAGTTGATTTATGGTTATTCCTAGACGATTATATATTGGGATAAAATAAAGAGGGTCCTGAATTATTTATAAGGTACCTATAATTATTCCTTATTATATCATGGTTATCCTATATGGAATATAAATTTAGTTTGTATTCATGGATTTTTAGATTTAGATTGAGCTAGAGATACCAAAAATAAAAGATCCACCATCTGATACATTTTCACTATCTTTGGTGTTGCAATCAATTGGATGAGTAAGAAATAAGATATGGTTTCTTTTATTAAAGTAATTTTTACCAATTCATGCTTGTAAGTAATCCATTTGGCTAAGATATTATGTTCAAATTTTAGGCTAGAGGCAAGAGCCAACATGATTCATTGTGATAGTCAAAGTGTCATATGTTTGGAAAAGAACCCATCCTTTCATGCAAGGATGAATCATATTAATGTCCAATACCTTTTTTTAGGATATTGTAAATGATGGGAAGGATATGCTATAAAAATTTGACACTTTGAATAATGTTGCAGATGCAATAATGAAGACAGTGAGCACAAAAAATACTAAGTGTTACTATGATTTTATGGGCCTCTTGGCCATAGCAATTAGATAATGGTATGATACTCCCTTTGATATTGAAAGGTGTTCAAAAAGTGGGAGAATGTGGGAAAGGTTTCTCAAGCTTTTTCTTAATTTTTTTGATTAAGATAAGTAGGGGAAGGGCCCCCAACCCTTATAGAGAAAATCATACTAGAGTTACGATAAAAAACAACCAATAGACTAGAAAAATATATTCAACAAAAAATGAAACCAAGGAAACAACATAAAACAACTATGAAGGGGAGACATGTGCTAATCTAAAATACAAAACAAACTAGAATGCGAGATGAACACAAAAACACCTAACACCTCAAATGATTAGCTTAGTTGGATTCAAAACAAAGCAAGATGAAGATAAACAAAATGATTATACCTTGTCTCGAATCAATCCTTTGGTTGGCCCTTGATATCGCTTTGATGTGTGCTCCTTGAATCACTAACTTTCAATAATGATGGTAGATGGGTGCTTAATGGAGGTAGATGAAATGCAATAATGGATTTTAAGATTCAATGAAAAGTACTAAAATGGCTAACATAAATGGCTAAAATGACTTGAAGAATATGAGAGCATAAGTTAGCTAAGAATGCATTAAATTTTTAAATAACTCAATGAATGAAAAGGGTGGAGTATTTATAGAGAAAATTGAATCCTCTAGAGAATTCAACAGTTCGGATTGAGTCACCATGGCCAAGATGAAGGGCTATGGTGAGTTGAGGACTCACAAGCCCTCACATCTTGACATGTGGCGGGTGAAGTGTCCAAAGGACAAGGTGAGATGGCAAGGGTACAAATGATATGGAGAGGGGGATGTGGTCCCAAGGTACTTGCAAGTACCTTGGGATGAGAGAGAATCTCCACAAAAAGTAATCCTATGTCCCCAAGTGCGGCTGAAAGTGACAAGTGATGACTTTTAGAAAGTTATCCTTGTCAACATAGGGATTGGAGATGGCCTTGGAGGAATAAAAGTGAACTTTTTAATTCAGTTTTTGGAAGAGACCAAAGGGTAAACAAGAATCCCCTAAAAGGGGTCTTTGTCCCTTGGGTAGGGTGTGACATATGAGATGTCACAGGGAAGACAAATGCATGGGGGGAATAAGTGTGAATTTTTTATTCACATGGGGAAGAGGTCAACCCAAAGAAGGTAAGTACCAAGAAGGTCGACTTAAGGACATGTTAGAAAATGTAAGTGATTAGGATTAGGATTGTGCAAACACGTGATTAGATTAATTAATGATGATTAGAATAAAGTGGCAAGTTATGGAGGATGTGACATTAATCCTAATTAAGAATATGCACACCTTAATAGAGGATTAATTAAATTAATCCAATTTAGTGAAAGGGTTATAGAGGATGTGACAAGGAAAGATAAAAAATGAAATAAAAATTGAAAAGGATAATTGATTAAATTAAATAAATTGATTGATTTATTTAATTTTGAGAGGAAATGGGCCAATGTATAAAGTATTTAATTAAATAATTTTTGGAACCTTAGGGAAAGGGGATAATATTAATTAAATGTGTCATTTAATTAATATAGATGAATAAATGATGGGATTATGACCATATTAAAGTGGTCAAATTTAGGTGTCTACATTTTTCCCCTCCTTGAGATGGTGTTACAAAGTAGCATCATTTCAAAGAATATTAAAATATAGCACTTAGAAAAATATGGTTAGATTAAGGAAGATGCCCCAGTCATTCGAGGAGTGACTAGGAGGAAAGATGTTGGGAGTGAAGATGAAGATAAGGGATTGAAGATGCCCCCTCAAGAGGACATGTGGGTTTAAGAGAACATGGGTGTGCTCTTGAAATGGATGAGATGATGCAAGGGTAGATGGGGAAGATGATGCCAGAGTGATGGATGAGAGAGGATGATGATATGAAGAGATAAATGCAAGCACAAATGGATTTGAGGACAAATATGAGGTTGCCCTAGTCAAGCTACAAGCCAAGATGTACTAATGGTGGATGGAGTGTTGTTGATGAGGGAATGATATATCCCAGAACAACACAAGGATAGGGGAGGATACATCCTGATGAGGATGGGGATGAGTGTTGCTTATGAGGGAAGGATACATCCCAAAACAACACCAAAGGATAGGGAAGGATGTATCCCAATGAGAGTGTTGTTGATGAGGGAAGGATACATCCCAAAACAACACAAGGATAGGGAAGGATACATCCCACTAATGATGATGATGATGATGATGGGGTCAAGGCTTGGAGCAAGGCTAGGAACAAGACAAAAGATGTGATTCGATGATTTGTGCTAGATGAAATGGATTAGGATTGGATGGAGATGTGATATGGTTTAAATGAATGAAGATGATGGAGGAAGATGCAATACAATGGAAGATGGAATTTGTCATTTCTGGAGCACTTATTTTTGCCATAACATAAGACACCAGATACCAAGGTATGTGGAATCAAGGCGAATTAGTGTCTAATGCATAAAAAAACACAACAATCAAGGAGGTTATCCCAACACCCCAAGGTCGCGATTAGTTTGGTCGAGCCAGGTATTGGGATAACCATAAGCACAAAAGGATACCCCAGCATAAAGCAAGACCACAAGGATCTTGGTGGATACTACGTGGGACAACCAAGAAGACAACAAACAAAAGAAAAATCAAGATAATGCCCTTATGTGAACTAGTCAAAACACACCATAATATGATAGATCATGGCGACCTTGACAAGTGATGATAGGGAGTTCAAATGATAAAAAAAATGTCAAAACTATCAAAATATCACAATAAAATTTCAAATTTCCTTTGACATAGGATCAAAAGCATGGATGAGAGAGATGCGATCTGTTAGGAAGGATACACCTTGTTGGGACCAAAGATGTAGGATAGATTGGTTGATTGACATGAAGCGGGATACCTGAAACCGATTGAACCTCATGAGACTAATGACCTTTGTTTGTAAGCGCTAGCTAGGATAGGGACATACTTGACAACATGACAAGATGACATGGTGATAGGGTGACAAGACACAAGACAACAAAACCCTAAAGACCTAGGGGCTCGAGGGTTGATCAAAGATCAACCTTGCCTACATGAAAGTGCAGAGCCCTTGTAGTTCAGGAAAAGACCATGGATAAAAGCGGAAAGAGGACAATGGAGAGCTTAATGGATGGTGCAGATTGGACAGATAAATTCCCTGGGGGGAAATCAAATGATCAAACTTGCCTACATGAAAGCACAAGGGAAATGTAGTTGGACACAAGGCCAAAGAAAAATGATGGAAGATGGCAAGATAGATAAAAGATAGAACCCCAGGGGTGGATCAAATGATCGACCTTGCCTACGTGAAAGCGCAGGGGAAATGTAGTTTGACAAAAGACCAATGAAAGATGATGGATAAGGGATGATGAGATGACCATGAGAAATGGAGATACGATGATGAAGCTGATATGGTGAGCCAAGATAGGCCGTGCGGATTATGTGAAGCTCAAGGATGGGATAGTTATCCAAATCATCGAAAGATGGATTGGGAGGAGGAAATGATGAATGATGAAGAGTGATAAGATATTAGGAAGATGTAGGACATAGATATGAGTGATAATAGTGTAATGTATGGCATTGGATTGCGTGAGGGCAGCCTATAGCTTGATACTAATGACAAGGGATTATGATATGGGAGGAAAATAGAGATAAATGGATGGATGGATCAAGATGGAGAGATAGGAAGATGCGAGGATAGGTGGATAGAGGGAATCAGAGTTGGGAAGATGGAGAGTAAGATAAGGATAGGGATATGGGAAGGATGTTTAGATAGAGGGATGAGTAGATAAGGATGAAAGGATGAAAAATAACTAGTGGATGAGAGTATAGGAAGATAAGGATTTGGTAGATGGAGGAGATAAGGATGGGAATGATGGGGAGATGGAAAGGATGACATGGAGGGATGGATGGATGATGTCTCCAAGGATTCTATCATAAATAAGGAGATGCCCCCACTCTAGATGTGTCATGCGTGACGAGGCAAGGGGGATATCAGGATGGGTGGATAAGGGAGTAAGATGGACATATAAGGGATATAGGTGTTGCCATGATGGATGGATGATGAAGGTAGATAATATGAATGTATCAAAAAAGTAGATGGGGAGGATAAGGAATATGATAGTGTATGGATGAGGGGATTGTATGCCAAGAGGTGTCCAAAGAATGTATAAATATGTGACCTTGTATTTATCAAGATCAGAAGGAAGATGGAGGGACTGAGATAAATGGGATATGATGGATAGGATGTGGAGGATAGGCAGATGTAGGAGATGGAGGAAAGGAATGTGTAGGTGGATGCTGCCCCCAATCGTGGAAGGAGACTAGATGGGGGATTTATGCGTGATGCCTATTTTCCAGGTTTTCATCATGGTACTTATCCAAGGTGCTTGTTTGCCAAGTTTTCACCATTGGATGAATTATTTTCTCTTTACTATTTTCTTTTTTTACTTTTTCTCTTTTTTTTGAATTTTTGGGACTTGTTAGATGGAAATACAAATGGAGATGGATAAGGATAGGGATGAATGAATAAATGGATTCATAAGACATATGATAAAGTAGATGGATGAAGGACTCAAGCATCAAGTTCCATATGAAGTAAAAAGTGCCCATGTGTAAAGCGACCATTGGATGTTGGTACAACCTTATTAGAATGGATGGATTATGCCAGAGGATGGATCAAAGGGATTTGATGGGGGAGATAGGAGGGATAATGGATGGGATAATGGAAGGTGTATGGATGGAATGATGGAGTGGATTTGTGATGGGGGAAGGTGTTCAAGACCAATGTTGGCATATGTGGTGGATGTGAAATGAGAGGAGGGTTGATGGATGGAGAATGTGGCGATAATGGAGGCATTGGGATAGTGAATTTTGGGACATAAGGACCCAAAACAAATTTAGGAGATGGAGGATGCAAATGATTAACCTTGGGATTAGCAACTTTGGATGTTGTTAGGGATTTTTCATTTGAAGACATTGTATCTTGTGTCTTTGGGATCCACATGGTTTTGATTTTAGATTTAGTGGATCTTTGTGGCCTTTGGGATTGATTGGGATTTTGTATTTGATTTTTATTTTCTTCAACATGTCATTTTGAGGAGACATGAGGAGCTTTAGATTCATGTGGATGCTTGGATTTATGCATTTTTACTGTGGCATCCAAAGTTCTTGTAGTAGCAATGGGATGGGTAGGAGGCGATGGATGATGTGGAGAAGATGCAGATGGAAGGATAGATGTAGGCTTTTGACGAGGATGTGTGGATGGAGGATACAAGATAACATGCATGGAGGGGTGCCTTTGTTGATCCTAATTAGGAGTTATGAATTTAGGATTCTTGGGATGCATGCTAGGGATAGGATAGGATGGAGGGGGTGATTTTGGGATATAAGGACCCAAAATAGACTTTGTATATGGAGGATGTGTGAAGTGTGGTGGAGGGATATAAGGACCCAAAGTAGATGCAGTGGATGGCAGATGAATGATGGTGGATGGAGGGACATAAGGACCCAAAATGGACTTAGAGGATGAAGGAGGAAGATGAACAATTGTTTTGAGGTAATATGATGGAGGAGGGGGGATGGCAACAAATGATTTGGTGGAGCGATGGGAAGTGCCTCTCATTCCTTTAGAAGAGGATCGCTTAGGATGTATGGAGGTTGTACCAATATTTTTGGAGTGTGATTATTGGGAGATATATCCAAGACCTTGTGTACTTGGATGTTCTTTGACTTGGATGGGCTCTAAACCACCTTTCTCATGAAGGCCTAAAAATTTTCCTTGATAGTTCATGTTCATGAGCATTTGTTCTAAGGTAGGATATTTATTCTATTGGAGGCATGATGCGAGTTCGTTAGGAGGTGGAGGAGGAAAGGTGGTGCCTATAATTTGTTTTTCTTCCACAAGAAGACCACCATGGATGCATGTGATGTTACCAAGGTGATAAAAAAGTGGTGTTGGGATGGCAGGCAACAATGAAGGATCGTGCGATGGAGATGAGGGGAGAGTAGCATCCTAATTGAGAGGAGGAGGTGATAAGGGATCATGAGAGGAATTAGGGAGTATGATAGGATCTAGATTTATGGCAGTGGATGATAAGGGCTCATGAGATGGAGTAAATGGATCTTGAATGCAAAGGGGATCATGGGATGGAGTGGATGAGCTAGTGTTATCTTGAGATGGGGTGGATGGGAGGATAGGATCATGACTTGGTTGAGAATATGGATCATGAGATGAAATGGATGGAAGCCTATGTTCTTTAGATGGAGTAGATGGGATGGAAGGATCTTGATTTGGAGGAGGGGATATGCTTGTATGCTTCATATCAAGCTCTTGGAATGAATCATCTTGTGTGGGATGTATGATGATGGAAGAGTGTTGGAGGGACTCCTCAATTGGGGGAGATAGGACGATAGAGGATTCATGAATGTTATGGGATTGAAGTTTGTGAATATTGGGATTGGGAGGAGGGGATTGGATGTCTTCAATAGATTGGGTGGATCTAGTAGTAGAAGATGGGGATTGAATAGATTCAATGGGTTTGACGAGCTCAACCATTTGGATAGTGTCAGGAATGGTAATGGGAGGGATAGGTGTAGGATGGAGGAGGGCCTCATTTCTATCATGAGTCCTTGGGTGACATTTGGAAGGGATGTAGGATTAGGTAGGGTGGTGGGAATGGATGGAGGATTAGGGATGGATGGAGGACTAGGATTAGGGATTGGTGGATTAGGATTATATGTGTAGATGGGATTGGATGGAGGACTAGGAGGAGACAGATGATTAGGGTTAGGGATTGGAGGATTAGATGAGTGAATGGGTGGATTAGATGGAGGATTATGATTAAATGAGTGGATGGGATTGGATGGAGGAATAGGAGGAGATGGAGGATTATGATTAGCTGAGTGGATGGGATTGGATGGAGGACTAGGAGGAGATGGAGGATTAGGGTTAGGGATCGGAGGATTAGATGAGTGGATGGGTGAATTAAGAATGGAACTAGATGGATGACTAGGAGTGGTTGGGGGATGAGGTGGGTTATGATTATATGGGGGATTAAGATATAATGCGGTGAAAGGGGGAGTGATGTAGGAGGATGCAAATGCTGGATTAGGCTGGGAATATTGGGATGGTGAGTAATAGTAGAAAGATGATGATGGATTAGGACAAGAGGACATTGGTGGCAGATTCACGTAGGAGGACATGGATGGAGGATTAGAATGGAAAGATGTGGAATTAATGTAAGGATATTAGGACGAGGGATTGTGATAGGAAGGTGTGGATGTTGGATTAGAACAAGAAGATTGAGGTAGTGAACTACCAAAGGAAGACATGTATGGTGGGTTGGTATAGAAGGATATGGATGATGGATTAGGATAGGAAGATTGAGATGGTGGATTAGGATAAGAGGAATATTGGGATGGTAGAGTATGATAGGAATGCGTGAGTGTTGGATTAGGATGGGAAGATTGGGATGTGGGATTAAGGTAGAGGTATTGAGATTGTTGATGATGATAAGGAGAGGAGGATATGGATGTTGGTAGGATAGAGGTTGAGAGGGAGGATATGATGAATATGTTGATGGTGAGGATGTTAGATATCCCTTGTCAAGGGTAGCATAAGGACCGTTATTAGATGCAGATGAAGGAATGGTGGGATAGTTTGAAGAAGTAGTAGGATTTTGGGAGGCGATTGGAGAGAGCTTTCTAGAAATGATAGCGTTAAGGGGATCTATATAACACTCTTCATGATCAACCATAATTTTGCTATCGTCGTCAACGTAGTTAGGATTCCCCTTGACTACTATTATTGGTTGTGTGAGAGGGGGATAAGGATTCATGATGGCTACAAAACAAATATGAATTGAGAAGATGGAACAATAAATAGGATGGATTGGAAGAAGATGTAGGTGGACTAAATCCCAAGTTGGGATATTGGATTAAAGCTCAGATTTAGATGATGGGATGCAACAAGAGAAAATGTTCAGAATGATCGACACTTGAAATGGGTAGATAAATACTTAGAATGGGTGAACGAATGCTTGAAGCAGGAGAATGAAACTAAGAACGGGAAAATAGGTTATCTGAATGGGTGAACGACTTCCCGAAATGGGTGAACAGCTGGTCAGAAAGAGGGAATGATTGCTTAGAATGAGCAAATGGATACTCAGAATGGATAGACAGATGGTCAGGATGAGTAAAAAGGTACTTTGGACAAGGGAACAACACTCAGAATGGGGAAACAGGTTGCTAGAATGAGTGAACGATTTCCCTGAACGGGTGGATAACTGGTTTGAAAGAGGGAATGATTGCTCAGAATGAGCAAATGGATACTCGGAATGGACAGATGAATAGTCAGGATGAGTAAATGGGTACCATGGATGAGGGATCAACACTTGAAATGGGGAAATAGGTTGTTGAAACGGGTGAACGACTTCCCAAAACAGGTGGACAACTGGTAAATGGAGGTTAAAAAAAGGGCTGTTTGGAAGGTTGAAGCTGCCCCTTTAGGGAAAGGCCATCCTTTTTGAGGGAAAGGCCACCCCTTTGGACGGAAAGGCCACCCAAATCAAGAATGATGAGGAATGGATCTGAAAAATGGCCAAACGGGGTTTCGAAAAAGGTTGTTTCACATCTGTTTAAGGGTAGGGCTCTCTTTTGGAGGTAAAGGTTGACCCTTTGAAGGTCAAGGTTGCCCCTTTTGAGGGAAAAACCACCCCTTTGTAGATCAAGACCGCCTAAATCAAGAATGATGAGGAACAGGTCTAAAAAATGGTCGAATGAGGTCCCATTAAAGGTTGTTTCACTTCTATTTGAGGGCAGGGCCACCCCTTTGGAGGGAAAGGATGCCCCTTTGAAGGTCAAGGCCACCCATTTTGAGGGAAAAGCTACCCAAATCAAGAATAATGAGGAACAAATCTGAAAAATGGTCGAATGGAGTCTCGAAAAAGGTTGTTTCATCTCTGTTTGAAGGTAGGGCCACCCATTTGGAGGGCAAGGCCACCCCCTTGAAGGTTAAGGCCACCCAAGATAAGGGAAAGGCCACCCAAGACAAGGGGGATGAGGAACGAGTCTAAAAAATGGTCAAACAGGGTCCCAAAAAAGGTTGTTTCACCTCTGTTTGAGGGCAAGGCCACCCCTTTGGAGGGCAACACCACCCCTTTGAAGGTTAAGGTCGCCCTTTTGGAGGGCAAGGCCGCCCAAATCAAGAATGATGAGGAACAAATCCAAAAAAAGGTTGAACGAGGTCCTGAAAAAGGTTGTTTCACCTCTGTTTGAGGGTAGCGTTGCCCCTTTGAAGGGCAAGGCCGCCCAAGATAAGGGGGATGAGGAACGGGTCTGAAAAATGGTTGAAGAAGGTCCTGAAAAAGACTATTTCATCTCTATTTGAGGGAAGGGCAACCCGTTTTGAGGCTAAAGCTACCCCTTTGAAGGTTAAGGTTACCCCTTTTAAAGGCAAGGCCACCCCTTTGGAGGACAAGGCCACACAAATCAAGAATGATGAGGAATGGGTTTTGAAAAACAACCAAATGAGGTCCCGAAAAAGACTGTTTCACCTCTATTTGAGGGTAGGGCCACCCCTTTGGAGGGAAATACTGCCCCTTTAAAGGTCAAGGCCACCCAAGATAAGGGCAAGGCCATCCAAGACAAGGGGGATGAGGAATAGGTCCAAAAAACGGTCGAAAGAACACCAAAAAAGATCCAAACGAGGTCTCGGATAAAGATGACTTCCAAAAAGGGTAGTTGGATTTGCAAAATGGGCAAAAGACCACTTAGAACGAGTGAATGGATGTAGGAGGTTGTGGAAAAATGCTCAGAATGGGTGAACAACTTCTCGAAGCAAGATCATGTTAAAACTCAGATTTGGGTTGGATGAAATCTAAGATTAGGATTAGATTAAAGCTCAGATTAGGATGATGAGATTAAGGCTTAGATTCAGATTGGATTGGAGGATATTATAGGATTAATTCAAAACCAAGTTCAAGGGTTTTAACTAGAGGACGTAAGGTGTTGACAATAAGATTTTTGCTAGATTTGGTAGTTTTCAAAAATTGTCAAATTTTGCCATTTTAGGAAACTTCATAGGCATACCTTTGAGAGTCCAGTTTTTTCCCCAAAAATACACAATAGTAAGATATGATGAATTTCTAATTAACATCCCAAATCTGAGACATGCATTCTGAGTTATTAACGAAAATGATTTTTCAAAAATTGAAAAAAACACTAAATTCTGATTTTGAGGGTTAAGATGAAAGTTTGAGGCCTCGAAAATGTGTTAGAATGGGGTCCATCCAACTCAAAGTCGAGTGGGAATGCACATGCCACCTCATATCGCAACCACCCGTAAAATTTCAGCCAAAACCCACATCTGAGACAAGTTATGGCCTCCAAAGTTTTTGACATAAAAATCAAAACCCTCAAAACGAAGTCTAGATGATTGGGATGGATGATTTGATGATAGATATGGACTCCAATGATGTTCTAAGAAGCACCTATGTGGTTTGGTCAATGAAACAATGACTTTCAGAAAATGTTGATGGATGCTCAGAATGGGGAAATGACCCCTCAGAACGGGTGATTGGATATTTAGAATGGATAGACGGATGGTTGGCTTGGGTAAACGGGTACTCTGAACGAGGGAACAACAACTAGAACCAGAAAACAGGCTCCTGAAATAGTGTAATGGCTAATGAATGAAAGGTGAAAAAGGTTGCTTCAGAGGTCAGGGCCACCCCTTTAGGTCAATGCCGCCCAAACTAACATTAGGGTCACCCGAATAGGAAAGACTTGGAAAATGTTTGACTTAAACAGGATAAAAAACAGTTGAAATGAAGGGCAAGGCCACCTCTTGAGGGAAAGGTCACCCCTGTGTACTAGTTTGAACCTAACTTAGTCAAAAATAGTGATGAAAAAGGATGAAAAACAACAAGTAAAAGGCCAATACTGACTGACAAGTACTTGTTTTTCACAAGAAAGAAATTCAAGCAACACAAGCCTAATTTTAATGTTAGGGTATGGCCAACATAATCCTCTATCTAGGATTAACAAGTTTTCTAGGGGCATCCCCGATATACACATGGTACATGGGGCCCAAACTGTGAACACCAATCCGTCACAAGTGTGAGTCAGGAGCAACCAACTAGAGACTGAGAGCTCATACCAACTCTTCACATTTATCTAGGTGTCACCCTAGCTTCGATGCTTCACCAATTACGACATGATTGGATTGAGGTATAGCTTTTGCCTCCCCCCTTTATATACCCCATCGGTACACATGGTTAGAGTCATCCCTTGGGTTGATGAAATCCCCAATTAGGTCTCGCTAATAAAATGAAAAAAAGGGTAAAAAAAGGACTAAGTGAGCTACAATTTCTTTTTACCCAAGATCGCCAAACAACGCAAGAGGATTGGATATGTCAATAGCCCACTTTAAGACATGACATGCAAATTATTTGACCCTTTAATTAGTCCTATGTTCCTATTTTAAGGGAAAAAAACACACGACTAGTTACAATTAGTTTCTCCATCTACAATACAATCGTTAGTATTTTTGTTTCTTGTCTTGGACAAATAGATTCTGTCAGGTCAGGGTTGCCCCTCTAGGTGAGGGCCACCCAAACAGTGAACCTACAAAAAATAAAGGTAAGAAAAAATGGAAAAATCAACAAAAATAGTCTATTGTCAGGTTAGGGTCACCCCTCTAGGTCAAGGCCGCCCAAATAGTGATCTTGTAGAAAATAGAGGTCAGAAATATGAAAAACAATAGCAAAACAATTTGTTGTTAGGTTAGGGCTGCCCCTTTAGTTCAGGGCCACCCAAACAATGATCCTACAAAGAATAGAGGTTAGAAAGATGAAAAACAACAACATAATAGTCTGTTGTCAAGTCAAGGTTGCCCCTTTAGGCCACGACTGCCCAAACAGTGATCCTATAGAAAATAGAGGTCAAAACAAGATGAAAAATTAGCAAAAATAGTTTGTTGTCAGGTCAGGGCCACCCCTCTAGGTCAAGGTTGCCCAAACAGTAAATCTACATAAAACAGAGGTCATAAAGATGAAAAACAACAACAGAACAATCTATTGTCAAGTCAGGGCCACCCCTCTAGGTCAGGGCCGCCCAAATAGTGAACCTACAAAAAATGAAGGTCAGAAAAAAGATGAAAAATCAGCAGAAATAGTTTGCTGTCAAGTCAGGGCCGCCCCTAAAAGGGGTCTTTATCCCTTGGGTACGATGTGACATATGTGATGTCATGGGGAAGAAAAATGCATGGGGGGAATAAGTGTGAATTTTTAATTCACATGGGGAAGAGGTCAACCCAAAAAAGGTAAGTACCAAGAAGGTTGACTTAAGAACATGTTAGAAAATGTAAGTGATTAGGATTAGGATTGTGCAAACAAGTGATTAGATTAATTAATGATGATTAGAAGCAAGTGGCAAGTTATGGAGGAGGTGACATTAATCATAATTAAGGATATGCACACCTTAATGAAGGATTAATTAAATTACTCCAGTTTAGTGAAAGGGTTATGGAGGATGTGACAAGGAGAGATAAATAATGAATTAAAAATTGAAAAGGATAATTGATTAAATTAAATAAATTGATTGATTTATTTAATTTTGAGAGGAAATGGGCCAATGTATAAAGTATTTAATTAAATACTTTTTGGAACCTTAGGGAAAGGGGATAATATTAATTAAATGTGTCATTTAATTAATATAGATGGATTAGATGAATGATGGGATTATGACCATATGAAAGTGGTCAAATTTAGGTGTTTACAACAACTACCAAAAAACCAAAGAAAAAGAAGCATCAAAGAACCAATAAAAAAACAACACGAGAAAAATAACAACCCAAACAAAATAGGAAACACTAATAAAGTATTCCAATCGACATCCATCAAGCCCAAGGTTTCCTCCCATTCAGGATCACTTCAAGGACCTTTCCTCTTCTCTTTCTTTGGAACATCAATCAACCCCTCTATCTTTCTCATTTTCTTATTCTTGTCTAGTTTGGTCACAAGTTTCAACACTCCCATCATAGTCTTCCTCATTAGGACATTAATAATTTAAATCCTTTTACTTATTGTTTGATCCAAGGTGATAATTTTATATTGGAAGAAGGCCAAAGACTCTTGCAAACTATCTCATTTCTCTTTGCAACTTGAACAACTGGTAAAGTCCTACGAATTATAAGACTTTCCAATCTAACCTACAAATCTTTAATTTCTTCCATATACATCTGTATATTTTATTCTTTACTAGTGATGTCCTCATTCACTTCTTTTTCCCCAACGGACTCTCTATAATATTCCTCATAAATTTTGATGTTATTTAAACCTTCAAAGGCCTAGCCAAACTCTGAAGGCATAACATATGGAGGGGAATGGAAAAGAGAATAATTAGGGGTTAATTCTAGTGGTTCATTTGATTACTTGACATCCTTATTGGGTGAAGAGTCTCCCAATGGTAAAGAGTATCCTTATATCATCTCCATATCAACACTTTGAGTGGGAGTTTTAAGAGTTGAAGAAGTTTTTCCCCCATCGAGATTCTAGAAATCCTAGTAGACCTTCGCTTCCTTGAAGAAGTAGTAGCCTCCCCTTTGGTGTTTTCTCCATCTAAGATGTCAATTCTAGGGCTAAGAGGATTGGTCACAACAATATTCTAACAAATCTTACTGATGGATAATTTACCCTTTGTATCCCAGAAAACCTTCTTAGTTTTTGGAAGAGGGGGAATAACAAAATCCCCTCTTATCCTAAAGGGACAACACAATTTTTTCTAGTCCTAAATCCTCATTAATGGAATTCTTTATTTTCAAACCCCCTTTTATTTGTTTTCATCTTGAAGGAAGGGGAATTAGGATAAATTCATAGATTTAGACCTTTAGCATGAGAGGAAGAAGGGGTGTCTTTTGTGAAAACAATGTGTTTTCTCCATTTCTCCTTGGAAGAAGGGTTAGGGTTTTTCATGGGGATATTCAGAGGGCCAAGAGTAATAAGATTAGTAATTGGGGTGACATTAAAACTAAAATTATACAACTTAGACATCAAACCTTGATGGAGGGGTGGGTAATCACCTTCATTTATGTATTTATCCATAGAAGAAAATAGAAATAAGGGTAAACTAATAGCGTGCTTATGCCTTGGGTGATTCTATAGTGAGAAACGGTAACCATGTATAGTTGAAAAATTTCCCTCCAAAGTGAAGTATTTAATCAAATGGTAGCTTACCATCCCTTAAGGAGTAGGCAGGTCTTCACAAATAAACCCATTTTGATGTCATTTCAACTCCTCACCCTTTTCTAGGTACAAGTGAATAATTCTTGGTAGGAATTTTAGCTAAGGTGGGCATATTTTCACCCTCATAGCTCAAACCCATTTCTTGTGAAATAATCTCCTTTGTAACTTCAATTTTGACACCACCAACCTAAACATGAACAACACACCAAATATTAAATAAATAATTTGTAAGATCATCATCACATCTTTCATAGTCCTAAAGAAAGATGTTAAACCCCTGCTCTCAGATATCACCCAAACTTAACCATTATTTTTTAGATAGACAAAGGTGGTGGGTTCAACACATAGTCTTAGGCCACCCATTTTTTTGACCTTTCTCTCCTAAAACTAACTTTGAAGAGAGCCATATATAGCAACATGGGGACTATAAATAAGCTAACAAAAGCACAAGTGTTTCTACATAGAATAAAGTTGTTAGCAAATAAACTAGTAAACTTTCTTTTAAATTCCACCATAAGAATAGAATCATGGGAATGACACGAGTGAGAGACATTATTACAAAGATCTGAAAATTGTGATTATAAATACAATCTTGCATATAATATTTTGAATTATACTAAAGGTTTTAATTAAAACATGCCCTTTCTAAAGTCTTCCATTCAACTCTCTCGCATAACCAATCATCATCAAAAAATTTATCCCAATTTGAAGCCAAATTTTAATGATGATAATTATAAGAACAATGTCTTCGATTTTCATCATATTATTCACGCTTTTGGACAATCTTTTCCTTCATGTTTCAAGAATGACCGAGTAGGAAAATAATAATTAAAGGATGGGATTTTAATGTGAGTATTATTATCCACCTCATTCAAATGATTACCCCAAGGTAGTCCTTTAATCATAAAAAAGAGACTAGCATACTTTAAACAATTTAGTCCTTTATTATACCAAGCTCTAATCCTTAAACTGATATTAATCATAATCATCAAATCACCTCTTATAACTATAGTTCTATCAATCCTTACATATAAGATCATTATCTGCAATGGGACGTTTTCATCAAACAACCAATACTTCCCTGAGTCGTTATACTAAAGGCCTATATTAGTGAGATAATCCATTAATTTCTTTTCTTTTCTAAAGGTATGAAAGATCTTTAGATGGGAGAATTTAGGCAGTATAAATATACTATCTTCAATAAAAATCCTAATTTTCCAAGGTGGGATTGAGAAGTTATGAATAATATTAATGAATAGCTTAGAGTCTATTTATTTCAATATTTTGGAAACCTTTAAGACGTGCTCTTTTTATGCCCCACCAAGCAGTAATTACCTCTGATTCATTATTTGTTTTGATTCCCACATTATTTACAGAGAATTAAATAACAAACCCCTTCTCATATCTTATTATCCCCCCAGTCGTAACACTTATGTTGGTTGTTCTTATTGTAACCAGGTTGATCTCCTAATCTACCTATGGATTTGCAAATTCCAATCAAGGGCAGCTCAAAGGACCTGGACCAACTAATGAGGATTTTAACAATACCTCCTACACTTTGGGCTCTGCAAGACCCGGGAGGGTGATCCCCTTAATGTGTTTACAACCTCTGCACCAATATTATAAACAATATTAACAACAACATATAATCTCATTTAATAGCTCAACATAACAAGATAATGCTGAATAGAATTGGTTGTTCATCAATAATATTAACTATTTGGAGCATGAGATAAATACAACAACATTTCACAGTATAAGATAGTCATTGATTTGCAATTTGTAGCAAGCTCTAAGTAAAGAAAAATAAATATTGAACCTCACGAATAAGTACAACCTAGATTAGTGCCATATACCATTGGAGGAGTCAAATTCATATTCATTTAAGGGTTTATGATAGATTTAACACATAACATGTAAGATCTCTGATAATATTTCCTTATAATATCATCATTATGTATTCTAACCCAATACTTCTTATCAAATCCTTATATAAAACATACCCACCTATGATCCCATTCAAGCATTTTAATTAATTCTTTGAATTAAAGCTAAATTGAGAATCATACACACCACAATAGTCAGATGAACAAAAATCATTTTATTCAAAATTATAATATTCTTATACAATGGAGAGACATGAGTTTTAAATAATTTATTTTAATTCAACTACCAGTACTATCACCAAATATCAAATTCTCATAAGTTTAAAACCTACTACAAAATGACACAAAACCTAAATTGCATTTTCACTAAACATATCAGGCTTTTCAATTGCTCTCCAACTTCACCTAGAGTCGACCAAAATTATCTAACTTGCTAACCCGTACTTTTGGCCTTGAAATCCTTCTTATAGAGAATGAAGGATCAAACAAGCATCGGGCTAGAAATACACATGTCATCAATCAATTGGACCGCCCTATGACATTTGAAAAAATTGTTACAATAATTGAGTCCTCAGAGAATCTTCTTGTTCATCCTACCCACTAAAAAAGGTTGATGCATCAACCAAACTTAAAAAAATCTTGTGCCAAAACTACCAGCAAAACATAACCGAAATCTATTGTAACTACAATGACTGAGTTGTTTACTGCCAATAGCCAACTCTGCTTTATTCTTCCTCGATTAAGTATATATTTACCCATCTCTGGTATTCTTCATCAGCTAACCAATCAAAATTAATTACCTCATTCACCTTAACACTATAAGGTGTGTATTTAACCGCTACCTGATTCACTTCTCTCTTGAAAGATTCCAAAAATGTGCTAGTACTAATGATCTTGTCCATAAAACTCACCAACAAGTCATAGTATGAGTCATCACAAATCAATTTGATTTGTGCATTGATGACCTTGTTTTCTCTATCCTGCCACTGTTGCAGAGATTTAATATTTCCCAGTGCATCAATTATATTAGGTAAAGATGTATCACTCCAATCATCAAAATTCTTTACCAATTCTCGGATATTCCTACTCAAATCATCTGGTAAGGCTTGAAAACCTTGCAATGAATTTACAAATATTTGAGTAGGCGTTAATGATTGTGGCCTATTATTTGTTTCAAACCTTGAGGCTTTGTAAATTATATCTAAATCATTGGCCCTAGGGATTCATTTCTCAACTAAGGGTAACAATAACTCCTGATCCCTACTAATATTCTTTATTGTATCCAAAAATAAAAAATATAAAGAATACATTGATGGAAATTTTCCATTAACCTTTATATTCAAGTGCCTCAAAATTGTGTCAAAAATCTCCCCTTGTTTTTTAAGTGCTCCCTCCTCACTTGCCTTTAGGGCTTCCAGTAACTCTGTAATCTTGTGCATTAGCTACTTCTTAGTAGGATCCACAAAGCACTCTTCTTCTACCTCAATTGGCTCCAATACAGGACTAAGAGAAGGAAGTTTGATGGGGGATCCTGGTGTAGAAACAATTGGAGAAGTGGGAGGCATTGATCCTGATGTGGAAGGAAATGTCATGATAGATGGAGCACTTGAGGTCACCCCAATTTTCCTATATTTCAACCTATACACCTCAGTTTTCAGCTAAATATTCCTTTGCTGCACTTTGTTGTACTCTCCAATTATGAAGTTGTACTTCTCCATTAAGCTCTTCTTCTCAGCTTCTTCCCTCTTAGCTGTTTTTTGGGCCAATTTGGCAACATTCATAATTAAGTTAGTAGCCTCTGTAGTTGAATTTTTTGAGGCTCTCTTTATTATTAAACCCCCTTAATTTTGGGCTAATGTGAGTTACATTAGGCTTTCTACCTTGAGGTTCCAAAGCCAAAATTGCTAAGGTCTCATATTCTTCGTTGAAGGAAGAATCTTTTAATCCTGCCTTGACCTCTTCCTCAAAATTCTGCAAAGGGATGTTTGGATTTTAGAATAACATTAAATGCTACTGCATCTGCTATATCCCATTCAGGAAAAATTAATACACCAGCCTGAGTCACTAATTTTCTCCCATCCTCAAGAGTGATGTTCTTAAATTCCTCCATCAATTCATTTTTTACTTCATTGTCATTCTCCTGGTCTAACGTATCAGGTCTCAACTCTCTTCTCTTGCATTTATATTGATACTCCTCTAACCTCATTCTCCATACTAATTTCAAGAAAACTGGAGTTTTGACAAATGCATCATCATACAAAAATGCCCTACATGCCTCCATCCTGGAATCTTGCACACACTATCCTTTCATATCCAAGTCAGACAAAACCAATTCAGCTGACTTAGGAGGAGAAGGCATACCAACCTGCATATCCTGATCTGTGACCACAATTTCATCCATCAGATCTTTATGTGCCTCTTCAATCTTTTTCCTCTTAGGGCTTGGATTTGATGGTGGTGGTGAAGGGTTATCCTCTGGTGATGAGTCCAAATCAATGATTTTGATTCCCCCGGGTGTTTTGACCTTTGGACCTGGTTGTGCTCACTATTTCATGACATGTTTTCCTTTTTTATTTCCCCCCTCCTCATCACAATTGTCATTTCTCTTTCTTTTATAAAGAGTCCACTTCACTGTAGGTTGATATGTTGGCCTCATTTCAGTAGGCCTCACATCAGGCTCCTATGTACCAAATTCCAACTCCAAGTTTATCTTCTTTGTCATCAAAATGCCCATGATTTCGTTGAAGTTGTCCATCAAAAAATCAATTTTCTTATGGAACGAGGTAAATTCCATTAATAGATCATATTTGGGATCCATTTTATGCACAATGGCTAACAACTTCTCATATGCTATCCACTTTTCTTTGTTCAATTCTTGCTTATTCAAATCAAACTCATTCCTAATTAGATCCTCAGGAAAATTGAATTCATGTGCAAACTTACCACCCTTTATCCATTGTCTGAAAAGGGAAAAGAAGCCCTCATGATCTTGTTGCCACTTGGGACCACACCTTAAGTGATAATCATCAAAAAACTTCTCAAAGTGGACCCAACCTCCTTTTTAAAACACAAAATCAGATACAACAGTATAATCAGGAAAATAGTTCCCTTACCTTTCCCCATTAGGTTGTCCTCATGGATACAACCAATATGCCACATGAATTCTGCAAATCCTACTCTTGGTGGTACATTGTATGGTAGTATATGCGGAGTTCCTTGGAAACCATACACCCTCAAGACTGTGCTGACTGGGTATTGAATACTGTCACCCTAATTATGGAAAACCTTCAATTCAGACTTCCTTTTCTTCGGTCTGAGGAAATCAAGTAACTCCTCAAGGATTCTAGGTACATTCACCATCAACCTAGCCCTCAATCTGGAAGCAAAAAAATTATCAAACTGCACAAAACTAGCACTTTCCTTGTTATAAGATAAGTCTGCAGTCCATGCTTGCACCGACAATATTTCTCCATCAACCACTTGTCTTAATTCCATCTTCTCAGAAAATAAATCAGCATTCTTGTGCAAGAACATGTACATCAACATGGAATACTAGAAGAATGGAGTGCCTGCATCCTTTTTCTGCAACTTTAACAACACTTCGTGTATCTTCTCAGCCAAAAAGGATGCAAAATAATAGATCACTGAGAAGTTAGGGTGTTGTATTTGCACCCCCATAAACATATAGACAATTGACATCACCGTATTAGGGTTAAAACCCAAAATCTGGCACAATAAGTGGCTAAAAAATGATTAGCAAAATAATTTAGCTTGAAAGGCTCTTGGTCACTAGGGTTTATATAAAACCTTGAACCGCCTGCCCTTGGTAGATGAGGTGGAAGCAACCTAACCCTAAAAAGTGACTTTGACCTTGCATACTCCTGCTTCATCTCCTCAAGATCAATATGAACCATGAATGAGCTAGGCTCACTCAGGTCAAAAACATGTTGAAATTCATCTTTGTTTATACTTAGCAAGACCCCCCATCATTATCTCTTATTACTCTTGTAACAAGGTCATAACGTGCTGCTACTGCCCTTAGAAAATCCTCATTGGGGAATACATTTGGTACCGCTAGCTTCCCCATGTCATACCTCCAACCATTCGAGAAAGGGTGGGGAAAATTCCTCTGCCCATACCACAATCTAAACATCTCCAAACCTGTCATGGGAACCCTAGCATCGACAATGTTGGAACAATTACATACCAGTCCTTCCCCCAGGGTTCTTCCATGTGTCAAGACCAACCCTTCTTCCTATCATTAGTTGACGATGGCAATTGATCTAGGAAGTCATCATACAAATTTCTATGTAAATAGTCGACTTGGCCAAAATGCTGCTTTGGCAATGCCATCTTTGGTAAACTAGGGCTTCCTTGATATTTCAAATCTTTAAATAAATCAGGGTTAAACATAATATGAAATTACATAATATAACCCTGCGATTTCTCATAATTCAACTAACCTATAGCCCCAAGAACAATTATCAATGAACTCTCTGACAAGCGCACCACAATTTTCCCAAATTCTAAATCAAAATAACCAGGAGGTACAAAAAATAACTCACGGTTTTATGCTTTGTAGAAACCCAAATCCTTCATTGTGACAACTCGCAAGTTCATCATTGGCTCTGGAACTGCTTTGCAAAGGTGCTTTAATTCTTTATGAGAAAATAGAGCAAAGGAAAACCACTTTATGTCGATTAAATTATGCTAGTAGACGTCTCATCCACCATAAAGCTTACTTGCATGCCTTGCCAACAGCTCCAATCGTATTTGATGCAAATTCAAATTCCAACCGTCGATCCTTTACTTTTGTCAGATCATTTGAATGACTGCCTTCAAAATAGACTGACACAATCTCCATCACGACACCAAGGGCCCACCATATTATACTTCGCCAAAGAAATCCACGTGCCGCTTGCCCGTGATATCGTGATCAATAAAAACCTCACAACTTCTGATCACACGATGGCGGGAAACCATTGATCTCCACCATCCGAAATCATGTTCATTCAACACAACCGCCATCATTGAAATTAACCATCGAGCAAATTTTCCATCAAAATTATAACATCTCCGTTGATTTGGAGCATGTGCATCTCGTAGCCCCTTTAGTAACCCACCATATAACATATATAAAACCCAACAGATATATTAAAGCAATTTGACCATCTCTTCAACATCGCTAGATGAGACACGTGGCGCTTACCTATCATATTGCAATCAATTGAGACTCTTTGGTGGGGTCATCACGAGATTGCGGGGAATGGCTGAGATCAACTAATGGCTGTTTGATGGTCATTTAAAGTTGTTCCCTACAAAATATAAAACATTTATTAAAGGAACAAGGGGACATCAGCTATGCCAACAAAAAATAATGGCTTAAGTTGTTTTTAAGCATGGGGGCATGAGCCAACCTAGACTTAGGGAATAATAAAATGAGGCGAAAAAATTAAAACAATAAATCAGAAAGGGGCCCGACCTAGACAAAGTGATGGGGTATAAGTTGTTTTAAAACCCATTTCAAAAAGGTAATGGCCAAATAGATCTCACCCAAGGCGTAACATAAGACATTAGGATTTTCATGAAGGCAAAAAATAAAAAAACCCCAACCTTAGGTTTTTCCCAAACAATACGAAAGACTAGAACAAGGGCAAGATAAAATGGAATTCAAAGAGAAAAAATTGAAGTTGCATCAGTGGCTCCAGTTGGGGACGTTCGTTCCACTGGAATGAAGTGAGAGTTCAGAATCTCAGGTTCAACAGACCAATTGTAGAGACGACCAGAAGGCATTGTCCGGACAAAACAAACCAACAAGAAAGAAACCTAAAAGCAACATATATACAAATCTACGCTACTGTTCATGGAAAACAATACTTCAATTGAAGTACAACTTTAAGAACTGTCCATGAACTGGAAATTCAAGAATGTCCCCTATCATATCTTGTAGGAAGTATGAATCTTCACCCCACTTACTATTAATAAAAAATGGACCTAACCAGATTGCATCAAAGTTGCCATGTTTTCCTTTATCTTCCAATCTGGCATTCCACATCAAGACCAAATATCCATCTTGGAAGCTCCTTGCAGTTACCCTTTTATCATATTTTTTTTTTACTTGCAACTGCAATTTTGTATTTTTCATTTGGGCTTCCCTCCCGGTTTCATATAATTCTATGAGAGCTTCCACTCTCACTTGCATTTCACCATCCATTTCATTATCATACATCTAGAGAAACTTATAAATTTCCATCAGGTTATTTTGGGGAAACCTTGCATTTATCCCATAAACTAAGTCATTTGGAGCACAACCTATTGCCTTTTTTATAGTTACCCTATCTGCCCAGACTGCTAATCTCAATTTAGAATCCCATGCCTTCTTATTTTGATCTAGGATTCTCTTAATGATCTTCATCAAGATTTTATTGTTTGATTTTGCTTGTCCATTTCCCTATGGGTGATATGGTGACGAGTAAGAAATTTGGATGCCATGTTTTTCACAAAATTCCATGTATTCTTCATATCTGAAACACATTGGATTATCTGACACAATCCTTTATGGACATCCAAACCTAGTCAATATATTACTCATTAGGAAGTCAATCACCACCTTACTAGTTGCTTTCTTTATTGGAACTGCTTCTACCCACTTGGTAAAATAATGAGTAGCCACCAATATCCACGAATGGCCTCCACTAGATTTACATGCTATTTCTCCTACAAAATCAATACCCCATTGCTGGAATGGAGATTGTACTGCAATTGGTTTTAGGGGTAAGTTACCAAAAAATTTCAACTTACCAGAGAAACGTTGACAAGCATCACATAGCTTCACTAATTGGTGTGCATCCTTAAAAATAGTAGGCCACAAAAATCCAACCCTCATTACCTTATGTGTAGTTGTTTTGGCCATATAATGCCCTCCACAAACTCCACTATGCATCTCATTCAGGAGTCCTTGTGCTTGATCTTGGTCAGCACACTTCAACATAACACCTTCTCCATTTCTCCACCAGAGCTTTTCAGTTATGATAACATACTTGATAGCATATAACTTCAATGTCCTCTTTTCATTTTCACTCAAATTATTTGGACATTTCATCTTTTATAAATAATAGATCACATCCTTATACCATTTAGAATGTTCCATATCACATATGTGTGATATATTCTCTTCTCAAGCAAATTTATCTAATTTTCTTCCAAATTACTTTGGGTCATAAGCTTAGCCAATCCTTGTCCTCTCACCAGCTTAGTAATCTAGATTTCAATGTTGAACAAGTGGATCCTATTGATCCATCTACACCTTCTTCCTGACACTTCCTATTGTGTGAAAATTTCCTTCACAACAACACTGGGTACATAGGCAACTATAGTAGCTCCCATCAAATAAGTCCTGAAAGCCTTTACTGCTTTTATCAATGCATATGCCTATTTTTCATTTATATCATATTTGAGTTCTGCAACCTGTAAAGATTTGCTGAAAAAGGCTATAGGCTGTTCAAAACCTTTTGCATTCTTTTGCAACAACACAGCTAGAATTGTTGGAAAGAAACAAATGAAAAAAACTATAAGGGTATAGAGAAATCATGGGTTCTTGACATAGGAGCCTCCTTTATGGCTTGATTAATGGCTTGAAAATCCTATAAAAACTCCTCTTCCCATTCAACCTTGGCTCCCTTCTTAAGCATCTTAGAAATTGGGTGAACTGTTTCAGAAAAAAATTGTCACAAAAATTCTTAGGAAATTTATCTGTCCAAAAAAATATTGTATTCCTTTGACATTGGGGTTTGTGGGATTTTATCTATTGTAATTACCCTCTCTGGATCAATTTTGACCCCATCCTTGGAAACTATATTTCCTAAAAGTTTTCCTTCCCTTACCCCAAAAGCACACTTCTTCGGATTCAAGGAAATACCATACTCCAATGCCCTACTAAATACCTTCTCCAAATGTTCACAATGATCATCTTCTTTCTTAGAATAAGCTATCAAATCATCTTGGTAAATTACCAAAGACAAGTTAATGAAATCTGAAAATTCCACATCCATGGCTCTTTGAAAAGTAGCCCCTGTATTTGTTAAACTAAAAGGCATTCTCACATAAACATAAGTTCCCTAGGGTGTAGTAAAAGCTATCTTAAACTACTCAGACTCCTTGACCATGAGTTGGTTGTAGCAAGAGAACCCATCCATCATAGACATTAACTCACAACCTGTCACCCTTTGCAACATGGCTTGCATGTTCGGTAATGGATAGTTGTCTTTCGATGAAGACACATTCAAGTTTCTAAAATCCACACATAACCTAATGTCTCCATTTTTTATTTCTCAAAAGCACCAAATTTGACACCCAGGACGAATGTCTGATTGGCTTGCTGATCCCCGCATCTCTTAACTTCATTAATTATTCTTGCATTTTAGGGGCCAAAGTGGGATTAATAGGCCTTTGCTTTTGCCTAAATGGCTTAACACCATCACTCAAAGGAATTTCATGTTGAAATAAATCCTCCCTATATGCTTTAAGATCATCATAAGACCATGCGAACACATGTATGAATTTCCTCAGCAAATCAATTAACATCTTTCTCACCCTTGGTGACAATTTATTTCCAATATACACTTTTTTTGGTGATGTCTCTGTTCCAAGGTTTATCTCCTCCAAGTCATAAAGATGGGAAGCAACACAATTAGCCTTTGTCCTATCTTGATTATCAAACACTCTTTCAAGAACAAATAAACCTTTAGGAATTTTATTGGTCTTTAAGTGAATAACTTCATTACCAAACACAGTGTCTTTACCATCAATTTTTTCAACAAAATCTCCAAAGTCAATTTCTTGGCTTTCATATTCATCCACACAATTCAAAAACCTCTATATATCATCATCACTATAAAAAAATTGCCAGTTTTTGATATTATCAGGGACAGATGGTCTGGTTTGCACTTCAACCTTTGAAATTCCATCATAAGTCATATCATTTGGCTTTAATGCAATATTTGCTAATAAATGGCCACCTTGTTGTGGCCTCTCTCCATCCAACCTATTCCAAATGCATAAATGTTTTCCAATTCATCCCAAACAACATTCCTATACTGTTTCAACCTTTTGTTTTTTGATACATACCTAGATCTAACTTGGAAAACCATAAGCTCAGAATCTCCAATTACCTTGAGCTGCTTGATCCCAATTTTTCAGCCAATATTAGCCCCAATAACAAGGCCTCATACTCTACCACATTATTGGTGCATTAAAATAATAGAGTGAAAGAGAACCTAAATGTATTTCCACTTGGGGATCTTAACAAAAAACCTGCACCAGACCCCTCTTTTGAACTTGCACCATCAAAGTACATAGTCCACAAGTCATCAAACTCTGAAAAATGTTTTACTTCTGTATCAATTAGTGCAGTAGGTTTATCACAATTACTAGGGGATTCCTTAGCCTTGAATTCATTTATACCACTGTCAGTAAAACACGTCATATTCTTAGTTGGGTCATGCTCAATCATATGGGACACTTTTGACTCTCTTTCAATCTTGACATCCTTACCATCAATGTAGAAAGTAGAAAATGATAGATCACACTGCATGTTACCTCCCATTGATGCACTTCACTTTCTTGACAAGAACATCCCAAAATGAGGTGGGATGTCTGCAACCAATACGTCATGGCTAAATCCTTCCCAGGATACTGAGTCAGTTTATAAGGCAATGCTTTAATAGTCCCAATAACTGGCACTTCTCTTGAATCCAATGCATAGCATTTACCTTGAAAAATATCTACTATCAAGCCCATCCCCTCCATGATTTTTACTGGTTTAACATTATTGGATGCCCTTGAATCTATCATATGATTTCTCAAAGTTTTCTCATTTATATCAACACCTAAGAAAAAGGAATTTATATTTTCAAGGAACATTTTAATAGAATTTTCTAAATACACAGGGGGAATTTGTGACACAATTCCCTCCACTTCTTTCTCTTTTATTTCATCTTCATCCTTTGCTTCTTTACAATTACCTTGTTCAATCTTATTACTAGCAACTTTTGTAATCAAGGATATTGTCTTTTCCTTGTGCTTAGTTATTCTCATCATTTCCAGCAAAGGTACAAAAACTTTAACTTGAGAAAGCACTTGAAACATGTCTAAGGGTGTATATTTAAGCAAGTCAGAAATCATACCTTGATCATTTTCTTTCCTTTCTAGTTGCTAATTTCCTTCAAGTTTCTTTTGCTTCTTCTCTTCTAGAGTAGATTCAACAAACTTGGTAATCACTTTGGTCTTTACCAATGATGATGTAACATCTTCTTGAGGCTTTGAGGTTTCAATATTTTTTGCCCAAACCTTTTCATTCTTAATCTCTTTGATTTTGATAGCATCCTTTTTGCTATCCACCTTAACACCCTTGTTCTTATCCTTCTACTCTTTTATAAAAAGGCCAGTAGGTTTACCCTATTCACCACCCATAGTTCTATTTCTCAGCTGAAGTTTGATTCTCATCTGAGAAGCCATCTCCTCAGTCAATTAGGCAATCTCCTCTTCTGATGGTCTCCTTAAGGACATTGAATCTTCAACTTGCTTCATATTGCAAGCATGATGGCCAAAATCACCTTCTTCATCAGAAAAGACCTGTTGATGATACATCTCAGTTCTCTATCTCTAATTATCCACATCAACTTCCTATAACTCATCATCAGAAGAATATTCAACCTCATCAATGTATGATTGGGCCATACAAACATCTAAATCACCCTGCTCATAGTCAGGAGTCTGCTCATGAGTATCTTCCTCTATTCATTCAACAACAAGCGACTGAGCAATGCCACAATAATTTTGATCATGTGGATGTTCACACACCTCACACCATGGTCTATCTTGTACCAGATTTAATGAATTCTTCTACAAGGGGTCTGGTGTATGCTGATCAGTTTTAGGCTTTTGGCTCGACAAGATTGGTTTCCCATCCTTCCAATTTATGTTGTAAGGATAATTTTGCAGCCTAGGTGGTCTATCATTTTTATTATACTACTGATTTTCATTTCCTATACTTTTTTCTTGCTTGACAATAGTATAATTTATGTCTTTCAAAGTGCTGAAGACTTTACTCCATTTCTCATCATCCTTAGGGTTTGCAATAGAAACCTTCTTAGTCTTATCCTTATGATTTTTCAAAAGAGTGGGTTCCTCCCTCCTACCATATTTACCAGAAGCTCTTCTATTACTTTCAATATTAATGGCCACTTTGAAAGCATCCCTCATGGTTCGAGGGTCCTTATGTATAAGGAGATATGCCATCTTAGCATCAAAAGCATTGAAAAATGTAGTTAAACAAACATTTTCATCAAGCCTCAAAACCTAAAACAACTTATACATTGCCTTTTTAAATATAAGGTTAAATTTTGTCACAGGTTCATTCAGTGACTTCTTGATGTTATTGAATTCATTTAGCATTAAACTAGCATTAGTTTTATCACCAAATTGTTCCTTGAAGCACTTTTCAAACTTATCCCATGAATCAATACTAGCATTCGGTAAGCCTATGTACCAATCCCTAACATCCTCCACCAGAGATTGTACAAACAACTTCATCACGACATCTTCATGCTCTACCTCATAGTCATTTAACATATCCATGAAGGCTATTAAATGTTCCTTTGCTGTCACAACATTGTTTCCAACAAATTTATTCATCTTTTCGCTCAACTCATTAGGGATGGGGTTTGGATAACCCAAAATAAAATCAAAGAATAACTTCCTATACCTTTCCAATTGTATAGGTATCCTTTGGAATAATCCTTCAATATTCTGAGAGTCATCACCTGATCATGTATTCTGGACCCTAGGGTCATCTTGATTCAAATTTATTGAATTAGTTGCATGAAACTTCGGGCCAAAATTGTCTGTGGTATTATCCATACTAGTTTTAGGATCATTTTTCAAGACATCTTGGTGACTTGATGAGGTTGCAACTCTTGTGACCTCATCCACACTTGATATTTTTTAGGAAAATTATCTTCCTCTTCATTTCTGCATTTGCACCTTCAATCTCAGTCCTCTCTAACTCTTCTGCAAGAGCCTCACCTTCCCTTCTAACCTTTTCTAAGGCACTCTCAACTTGTAAAAATACATGTGGTGGGGGATCACTTTTAGGGGGATGAGAAATCACCTTGTCATTTATCTTAATCCCCTCAACCTTTTGTTTTCCTTTGTCTAGAACAGGCTTAGGGTTTGGATTGCTTGGTTGAGGCTTAATATGATTTGAGGGTTTTGGGTCTCCAAGTTTTGATTGAGAATCAAATTGACCTATAGGACCAAATTTAGACACATGCTTTATCTCCTTATCAAAAATTTCTCGTACAACATGAGCTTCCTCTTCTAGCTTAGGTTTGTTTTGGTTCAGGAGCTTCATTGTTGCCAACTATCTAATTAATTTATCCCTCTTAATTATAGCATGCATAAGTTTTTTTTCCCTCTCCTTATCCTTTTTCTTCCTAAGCTCAACTTGTTTTTGGATCTCTCGTCTTAAGGAATCAATATCTCCAAAAAAATCATCAAGGTCAGGCAAAGTCATATCAGAACTCAATGCATCACTTAGGTCTATCAAATTTACTTCTTCAAACACATGTTCAAACAATAAAGGTGTTCCATCATCTTCAACAGGAGGAGGAGGCACATCACTGGTGTTTTCTTTGTGATGGATTCAAATTCTACTCCTACCTCTTCTCTTTTCAGCATATTGGACACTATAAGGTCCTTTATTATGACATGCTACATCCTCTTTAACATGTGTATTAAATAATGAATCAAAAAATCCACAACTATCTAATTCTAAATATCTAGACACTTGTTCAAGAGTTTCAGGGATAGGATGTAAAGGCTTACTTGTACCTTGGTGTACAAGATTCTATGACACGGGAGCAACATTGCCAGATTTTGGTTCCTTCTTTATCCAATCCTTGTTCTTCATTTTAGGAAGTTCACCCTCCAATTTCTGTTCTAGGTGATTCTTTATGAATGACCTGGTGTTCTTCATTCTCTGTGCTTGTCCAAAGATCTTTCAATTAATATTAAATTTTCAAATAAGATGCACACTGGTGTAGAGACTTCAGAGTCGCCACCCAAATATCTTGGGAATACCAACTGTTCGGAGACACTTGGTGGAATTTAAAAGATCTTTAGAACTATTGTACTAACAATGTACAAAAATAATTCATGATATAACTCAAAAATTTTGAACGACAGAAGAAATTTAAAACGAAACACAAAACCACGGGCTCGACCTTCAAATCACAAAAATACTTATGAAAACTCTATGAAAAATGGACAATTGACCACTGACAAAAAATATTTAGATTAACGTCCCCAATAGAGTTACCATTTTGTTGGATGTTTTTACTATAACCAAGTTGATCTCCTAATCTACCTATGGACTTGCCAATTCCAGTTAAGGGCAACTCGAAGGACCTGGACCAACTGATGAGGATTTTAATAATACCTCCTACACTTTGGGCTCTTCAAGACCTGGGAAAGTGATCCCCTTGATGTGTTTACAACCTCTACACCAATATTATAAACAACATAAACAACATTAACAACAACAAATACTCTCATTTAATAGCTCAACATAACAGGATAATACCGAATAGAATTGGTTGTTCATCAATAATATCAACTATTTGGAGCATGAGATAACTACAACAATATTTCACAGTATAAGATAGTCATTGATTTGCAATCTGTAGCCAACTCCAAGTAAAGACAAACAAATATTGAACCTCATGAATAAGTACAACCTAGATCACTACCATATACCATTAGAGGAGTCAAATTCATAAGCATTTAAGGGTTTATGACAGATTTAACACATAATATGTAAGATCTCTGATAATATTGCTTTACAATATCATCATTATGTATTCTAACCTAATAATTCTTATGAAATCCTTATATAAAACATACCCACCTATGATCCCATTCAAGCATTTTAATTAATTATTTGAATTAAAGCTAAACTAAGAATCATACACACCACAATAGTGAGATGAACGAAACAACCCTTAATCATTTTATTAAAAAATTTGATATGCTTATACAATAGAGAGACATGAGTTTGAAATGATTTCTTTTAATTCAACTGCTAGTACTATCACAAACATCAAGTTCCCATGAGTTCAAAACCTACTACACAATGACACAAAACCTAAATTGCATTTTCACTAAAACTATCAGGCTTTTCAATTGCTCTGCAACTTCACCTAGACTCGACCAAAATTATCTAACTTGCTAACCCATAATTCTAGCCTTGAAATCCTTCTTATAGAGAATGAAGGAGAAAACAGGCATCGGGCCATAAATACACGTCACCAGTCACTTGGACCACACTATGACATTACAAAAAGTTGTTACAACAACTGAGTCCTCGGAGAATCTTCTTGTTCATCCTACCCACTGAAAAATGTTGATGCATCAAGCAAACTTCAAAAATCCCACACCAAAACTGCAATCAAAACATAACCAAAATCTGTTGTAACTGCGATGATTGAGTTATTTACCGCTAGTAGCCAACTCTACTTTATTCTTCCTCAGTTAAGTATATATTTATCCATCTCTGGTATTCTTCATCAGCCAACCAATCAAAATTAACTACCTCATTCACCTTAACACTATAAGGTGTGTATTCAACCACTACTTGATTCACTTCTCTCTCAAAAGATTCTTAAAATATGTTGGTACTAATGATCTTGTCCATACAGCTCACAAACAAGTCATAGTCTGAGTCATCACAAATCAATTTGATTTGTGCATTGATGACCTCGTTTGCTCTATCCTGCCACTGTTGCAAAGATTTAATATTTCCTTGTGCATTAATTATATCAGGTAAAGATGTACCACTCCAATCATCAAAATTCTTTACCAATTCTCTGATTTTCCTACTCAAATCATCTGGTAAGGCTTGAAAACCTTGCAATGACTTTACAAATATTTGAGTAGGACTTAATGATTGGGGCCTATTATTTGTATCAAACCTTGAGGCTTTGTACATTATATCTAAATCATTGGCCCTAGGGATCCATTTCTCAAGTAAGGGTAACAATACCTACTGATCCCTACTAATATTCTTTATTGCATCCAAAATAAAAGAATATATAGAATAAACTGATGGCAATCTGCCATCAAAATTTTCATTCAAGTGCCTCAAAACTGTGTCAACAATCTCCCCCTATTTTTTAAGTGCTCCCTCCTCACTTTCCCTTAAGGCTACCTGTAACTCTTTAATCTTGTGCATTAGCTACTTCTTAGTAGGATCCACAAATCACTCTTCTTCTTCGTCAATTGGCTCCAATGCAGGACTAAGAGAAGGAATTTGGATGGGGGACCCTAGTGTAGAAACAATCTGAGAAGTGGGAGGCACTGATCTTGATAGCTGGAGCACTTGAGGTCTCCCCAATTTTCCTATATTTCAACCTTACC
This sequence comes from Sequoiadendron giganteum, assembly GCA_007115665.2. Lineage (NCBI taxonomy): Eukaryota > Viridiplantae > Streptophyta > Pinopsida > Cupressales > Cupressaceae > Sequoiadendron > Sequoiadendron giganteum. Next base: position 455,425,781 of record CM021104.1, on the reverse strand, counting down.
ACCTCATTTTTCAGGTCAACATTCCTTTGCTGCACCTTGTTGTACTCTCCAATTATGAAGTTGTACTTCTCCATTAAGCTCTTCTTCTCAACTTCTTCCCTCTCAATAGGTTTTTGGGCCAATTGGCCACATTCACAGTTAACTTAGTAGCCTATGTAGTTGAAGTTTTTGAGGCTCTCTTTATTATTAACCCTCCCCTTAAGTTTGGGCTAATATCAATTACATTAGGCTTTCTACCTTGAGGTGCCAAAACCCAAATTTCTAGGGTCTCATATTCTTTGCTGAAGGTAGAATCTTGTAATGCTGCCTTGACCTCTTCCTCAAAATTCTGCAAGGGATGTTTGGATTTTAGAATAACATTAAATGCTACTGCCTCTGCTATATCTCATTTAGTAAAAATTAATACACTAGCCTGAGTCACTAATTTTCTCCCATCCTCAGGAGTGATGTTCTTAAATTCTTCCATCAATTCATTTTTTACTTCATTGTCATTCTCCTCGTATGACCTATCAAGCCTCAACTCTCTTCTCTTCTTGAATTTATCTTGATACTCATCTAACCTCATTCTCCATACTAATTGCAAGAAAACTGGAGTTTTGACAAATGCATCATCATCCAAAAATTCCCTAAAAGCCTCCATTCTAGCATCTTGCAACACCGTCCTTTCATATCCAAGTCAGAAAAAACCAATTTAGCTAGCCTAGTAGGAGAAGGCATACCAACTTGAATATTGTGATATGTGACCACAATTTCATCCATCAGATCTTCTTGTGCCTCTTCAATATTTTGCCTCTTAGGGCTTGGCTCTGATGGTGTTGGTGAAGGGTTATCCTCTAGTGATGAGTCCAAATCAATGATTTTGATTCCCCCAGGTGTTTTGACCTTTGGACCTAATTGTGATGACGCTTTCATGGTTTGTTTTCCTTTTTTATTTTCCTCCTCCTCATCATTTCTATCATTTCTCTTTATTTTATAAAGAGGCCACTTCACTGTAGGTTGATAAGTTGGCCTCATTTCAGTAGGCCTTACATTAGGCTCATGTGTACCAAATTCCAACTCCAAGTTTATCTTCTTTTTCATCAAAATTCCCATGATTTCCTTGAAGTTGTCCATCAAAAAATTAGTTTTCTTATGGAATGGGGTAAATTCAATTAATGGATCATATTTGGGATCCATTTTATGCACAATGGCTAACAACTTCTCATATGCTATCCACTTTGCTTTGTTCAATTACTGCTTATTCAAATCAAACTCTTTCCTAATCAGATCCTCAGGAAAATTGAATTCATGTGCAAACTTGCCACCCTTTATCCATTGTCTGAAAAGGGAAAAGAATCCCTTAGGATCATGTTACCTCTTGGGACCACACCTTAAGTGATAATCATAAAAAAAATTCTCAAAGTGGACCCAACCTCCTTTTTAAAACACAAAATTAGATACAACAATATAATAAGGGAAAATGGTTCCCTTACCTTTGCCTATTAGGTTGTCCTCATGGATACAACCAATCTGCCACATGAATTCTGCAAATCCTACTCTTGGTGGCACATTGTATGGTAGTATATGCGGATTTCCTTGGAAACCATACACCCTCAAGACTATGTTGACGGGGTATGGAATAATTTCACCCTAGTTATGGAAAACCTTCAATTTAGGCTTCCTTTTCTTCGGTTTGAGGAAATCAAATAACTCCTTAGGGATTCTAGGTACATTCACCATCAACCTAGCCCTCAATCTAGAAGAAATTTTTTATCAAACAACACAAAAATAGCACTTTCCCTGTTATAAGATAAGTCTGCAGTCCATGCTTGCGCCGACAATATTTCTCCATTAACCATTTTTCTTAATTCCATCTTCTCAGAAAAGAAATCAACATTCTTGTACAGGAACATGTACATCAACATGGAATAACAGAAGAATGGAGTGCATGCATCCTTTTGTTGCAACTTTAACAACCCTTCATGTATCTTCTCAGCCAAAAAGGATGCAAAATCATAGATCATTGAGAAGTTAGGGTGTTGTATTTGTAGCCCCACAAACATATAGGAAATTAGCATCACTATATTAGGGTTAAAACCCAAAATCTGGCACAATAAATGGCTAAAAAATGATTAGCAAAATAATTTATCCTGAAAGGCTCTTGGTCACTAGGGTTTATATAAAACCCTGAATCACCTGCCCTTGGTAGATGAGGTGGATGCAGCCTAACCCTGAAAAGTGACTTTGACCTTGCATACTCCTGCTTCATCTCCTCAAGATCAATATGAATCATGAACGAGCTAGGCTCACTCAGGTCAAAAACCTGTTGAAATTCATCTTTGTTTATACTTAGCAAGACCCCTCGTCATTATCTCTTATTAATCTTGTAACAGGGTCATAACGTGCTGCTACTACCCTAAGAAAATCCACATCAAGGTGTAGACACTGAAAAATGTCCTAAGTCTATGAGCATCATTTTTCCTAGTCATCATCTTTGAATAATTGAATAATTTTAATTATTCAATTATGTTCGATCATATTCCTTTATTAATTAAATAGTTTTTAATTATTTAATCGATTCACCTTCTCATTTCTATCTTGATCAATTAAAATTATTTAATTGCGTCACTAATACCCCTTTCTTCAATAATTAAATAAATCATTATTTATTTAATTATTTATCTTTTATCACATGTCTATAGTCAAATAATAATAATTATTTGACCTTTTATTTTTCTATAATTAAATAATTAACGAAATTATTTAATTATGTGTCATTCTTCTCCTTTAAATAATTGATCCTAATCAATTATCCATATTTAATTTATATCTCCTCCTTTAATTAAATTTATGAATTTAATTAAATCTCCTTTTTCATTTCCTCCAAATAAATGATTTAAAATAAATTATTTATTTGCCACTTGTCCTTCTCCTCCATTTTCGAATAAATAATTTAAAATAAATTATTTCTTTGCCACTTGTCATCCTCTTCCATTTTCGAATAAATAATTTAAAATAAATTATTTATCCCTCTATTTTGGTCAAAGATCCCCTGTCATTATTTCATGTCATAGTCTGCATGTCCTGCATGTCTGTCATAGTCGTCAGGCATCATAGCCGTCGGCGTCATATCTTTTCCATGCATGGCATATTCTGGTTGCATCAATTCTCAACCGTAGATCTTGGCATCTTTCTAGAAACTCGATCTTGGCCATCTATTTCGTAACTTCCCTCTCATGAATCCTCATCCGTTGATCTTAGAATTTTTCTGGAAGATCAATCTCATCCATCCATTCAAATGGTTGTCTATAAAAGAAACCCTTCCCCTCCATTTTAAATTTAACAGCTAATTATCTCCAACTTTCTTGCTTACTATTTGCAGGTATTTGCACAACTTCATTAACAAATTTGAGGGCAATATTGGCATAAGAAGAAATAGGAGAGACAAGAGAAAGAATCAACTTCAAAGGGGAGTGCTTTATTTCATTTTCTTTCATTTTGATTGCTCTCTTTGTTTGTATTCTCTTGTTTAGATCAGGATAATAGTTTAGAAGTGTTGGCTGTCACTTTATCTAATACTATTTGATTTTCCCCATTCTTACACAAGGAATACATTTGGTACCGCCAACTTCCCCATGTCATACCTCCAACCATTCGAGAAAGGGTGAGGCAAATTCCTCTTCCCATACCAAAATATAAACATCTCCAAACTTGTCATGGGAAACCTAGCATTGACAATGTTGGAACAATTACATACCAATCCTTCCCCCAGGGTTCTTTCACGGGTCAAGACCAACCCCTTCTTCCTATCATTAGTTGAAACTACAGAATATAACCCTGCAATTTCTCACAATTCAACTAACCTATAGCCCCAAGAAAAATTATCAATGAAATCTTTGACAAGCGCACCACAATTTTCCAAAATTCTCAATCAAAATAACGAGGAGGTACAAAAAATAACTCACAGTTTTGTACTTTGCAAAAAACCAAATCCTTCATTGTGATAGCTCGCAAGTTTTTCCTTGGCTATAGAACTTCTTTGCAAAGGTGCTTGAATGCTTTGTGAGAAAATAGAGCAAAGGAAGACCACTTTATGTCAATCAAATTATGCTAGTAGACATTTCGTCCGCCATTAAAACTTACTTGCATGCCACTCTAATGGCTCCAATCGTATTTGATGCAAATTCAAATTCCAACCGTCGATCTTTCACTTCTATTAGATCATCGAATGACTTCCTTCAAAACAGGCTGACACAATCTCCATCATGGCACCAAGGGCCCATCATATTATGCATCGCCAAATAAATCCACTTGGCACCTGCCCATGATATCATGATCGATAAAAACTTCACAACTTCTAATCACGTGATGGCAGGCAACCGTTGATATCCACCATCGACAATCGTGTTCATTCAACACAACTGCCATCATTGAAATTAACCATCGAGTAAATTTTCCATCAAAATTATAACATCTCTATTGATTTGGAGCACGTGCATCTCGTAGCCCCTTTAGTAACCCACCATATAACATATTTAAAACCTAATAGATATATTAAAGCAATTTGATCATCTCTTTGACATCGCTAGATGAGACATGTGGCACTTGCCTGTGATATCGTAATTAGTTGAGACGCTATGGTGGGGTCATCACAAGATTGCGGGGAACGACTGAGATCAACCGATGGTTGATCGATGGTCATTTAAAGTTGTTCCCTGCAAAATATAAAACATTTATTAAAGGCACAAGGGGACATCGCTTAGGTCGATGAAAAAAATGGCTTAAGTTTTTTTAAGCGTGGGTGCACGGGCCAACCTAGACTTAGGGAATAATAAAATTAGGCGAAAAAATGAAAACAATAAATTAGAAAGGGGCCCGACCTAGATGAAGTGATGGGGCATAAGTTGTTTTAAAACCCACTTCAAAAAGGTAATGGCCAAATAGATCCCACCCAAGGCGTAACATAAGACATTAGGATTTTCATGAAGGCAAAAAATAAAAACCCCAACCTTAGGTTTTTGCCAAACAATATGAAAGACCGGGACAAGGGCAAGATCAAATGGAATTCAAAGAGAAAAAATTGAAGTTCCATCAACTTCCAAGGGTCCCCATACTACAACAATCAAATTTCAACTTCATCCATCTTATATCCAATTTTTTCTATTTGATGTGTTTTCTTAGGGTTCTCTTTCTAAGCTTGAACTTATTCATAGGTTGAGTAATTCCCCAAATATTACTAATTTTTAACTCAAGGGGAAAAAACAAGCTTGATAGCTTCTCTCAACTTAACCACATTAATATTGGATTTTATGCCATTTTTTATACATTGAAAAATATCTTTGTTGTTTCTCACTTCATATTTGAAGATTTTATTATTTTTCTTCTTCCAAACTCCCCAAGAAAGGAAAGGGGGAATTTGGTTTCATGATTTTATTGTGATGGGATGAGAAAAAATAGAATTATTTATCTAGCTCAAGATAAAATATTTCACAGTTGTTGAGACAATCCAAGAAACCTCAAGAGAAGTAAATAACTCTTCCCATAATTCTTGAGTAAATATATAGTGTAAGAAAATATGCTTAATAAATTCTTCTTCCATATAATATAAGATACACCAATTAACAAAATTAAATCCTCTCTTCACAAGATTATCAATTTTCAAAATTTTATTATGGCAAACAATCCACCAAAATAAATTTATTTGGAATAACCTTATAGTTCCAAATCAACTTCCAATTAAAGGAGGAAATATGAGCTTCATTAAAAATATTGGTATAAGCTGAAGCAACTGAGAACTAGCTAGAGGGTTGGGAGACCAAATTATTTCATCTTCTCTAGTGAGACTATAAAAAGTGCAGTCTCTTAAATGCTTCAAAATTTGGTTTTTAACCAGACCATTCCCAATATTGTAAAAAAGACGAGGGGGAAAATCATTCCATTTTGTATCTCAATCCGACCAATCAATATAATCAAATAACTCTTAATGTTAAGATTATAAAAGTGTAATTTTTTGACATAAAAATAAAAAAACTCCAATTTGGATTGCAATATATATATATTTTTAAATAAAAGGCTAATAGCCTATATATATTATTTATTTATAAATAGTAGTTACAATATGTCTTTCCACTTCAAAATTGATCAGACTTTGATCAAACCATTTTGCTACCATTTTTATTATAATTGTAGGCTTTTTGTTGTATACATAGACATGCATATTAGGGATGATATTTTTCAAAAAATAGTATATGCTACAAATGTAGAAGCCTGGAGGAGACATCTAAAGTTGGATGATCCAAAGATTTACCAAGTTACAAGTATGCGCATACCAAAATGTTGCTTAACAAAGCTAAAATCCCTTCATTCACTGCTTACCAACTATAACTTGCATACCAAAAAGCTGTCTAATAGCACCAAAAAAGCCTCCCATCACCAATTGCCATCTTCTTCTGCAACCATGGCTCTTCATTGCTTCTTCGATTTCCAAACCAAAAAATAACTATTATGACCATTGACTTATTCTTCCATCTGCATTATCTCCACTGAGTTTTCACCTTGCACTTCATTTCCCTCTTCCATGTTTTGAAAGTTGACAGTGACATTCATATTAGGAAGAGCATGCGGTTGATGGAAATTTCCTGCTGAGGGAGAGGCACCAAAATATTCTAATGAAAATTATGTGTTATTCCTTGGGATGTTGGAGAAACTCTTTCTGGGCGACGCTAATTAATAGAGGCTACTGCATGGTAACAATTGTGATGTAGTAGGAAAGACACATAATGGTACTACTCCCTAAAGCACCCAAACATCTCCCTTCCTAGATGATGTCTGTACCTTGAAAAATCCCTATTTAGATGGCTTGGGTCACTATGATCAAGATAATATTTTAAAGCATAAAACACATTGACGAATGCTTTGTTATGGGGTAAGAAATGTGGTGAAAAAAATTCCACCAACATAGCCATTACCCATACCAAACACATATTTTTGGGCGTAGACCAAGAGGGCATCATTTTGAAGGAATACCTCATTAACCATATTTTTTGCTATTAAACTCACAAATTCTAGATATTGCAACATATTCATGAGATTAGAAATGAAAATAGACAAAATATTTAAAGGAAATATTAACCTTCTTGTCTTAGGGTGAAGTATTTTTGTGCCTATGACACACTTGAGGCATCTATAATCACAAGGGAAACAAAGATTGAATAATGTCTGTAAATGAACTTCATCCAAGCTGCTCGAGGAAGGAAAACCCCAACACTGAACTGGGAATCAAACACAAAATTTCTTTGGCCGATAATCCATCCTTATTGAAAAACCTTTGACCAACACGCCACCTAGCATTGGACACTTGAAATCTTTAATTGATATTTAACCCACAAATGATCAGAAGATAAAATCTCTTATCGTATAATATGTCCTCATAACCCTACAAAAAATTTGCACTATGCCACCACTTGCTTGATCTAGGAGAATTAAATAGAAGAAATTTTATCCATATAGAAATTTTTTTTATGATGGCTCGATATTTGTCATCAAAATAATCTTTTCCAAACCATCAGAAAACCACCATGTAACACGTGTTGCAGAGGCTCCACACACATCCAGGATAAGTACAAATAAATGCTACAATAATACACATGAGTATTTGTACAAACTTCCCCGAGAGCTTACAAAGGATTGATTAATTTTATGAATCTACAATCATGAAACAAATGTTAAAACATTTGAAAAGAACAAACATGTGAAGTCTGAGCTTGCCACACCATGGATTGATTCTTATGACATCACCAGTTTCCTATGTATCGTCCTAAGGAGTAAAAATTCAATGATTCACACATATAGTTGCTTACATCACCTTCAATCAACAAAGAGATGCTTACATCACATTAGATTAAGAATGTGCTCTTATTAGATTCCTATCAATGCAATCATGTCATCACATGATTTATCGTATCCTCAAATTTATGAGCAAAAAATTACCACAAAATCCTGGCTTACACACATAAACTGCCACGCCATGTACTTTCCACAAAGGCCTTTTTCCACAAAGCCTAGATTACTCACTTGAACTTCTAATTCATCCCCTTTCCATGAGAGCCTGACTTACACACTTAAAATGACAAGACAACCTCTTACATCCCTTGTTACTATGCATCAAAGTTCCACATAATTAACCTTACAAAAAAATATTTGCATTTCCCTTAAGAGAGTGAAAATTAAAACATTTATACTTGTAGAAGAGTACCCTCCCTTAGAAAAATTTCTTCAAATTTAGGAAGCATTTCCACCAACACAACAACATGTGTAACTTCATCAATTGTTTGATCACAATCTAGATTAGCTAGATAATCTACCATACAATTTCCTTCTCTGTAGGCATGGAGAATTTGATATGTCCTTTCTTGTCAAGAAAGGACCAAATATGTTCTAATATACACCCAAGCTTCCAATTGAAAATCTTTCATTCCCTACATGCATTTATTAGAATCAAGGAATCTCCCTCTATTTGAAGCTTGGGTAACTTAAGAGAAATTGCTAACTTTAAGCATTGAAGCAAAGCTTGAGCCTCATATGCATTGTTAGTCCCTATTTTCAATTTATAATATTTAGCTTACAATACCATTCCTTTATAGTCTCTGATTGCAAATCCAACTCCAGAAGGACCTAGATTCCCCCTAGTCGCCCCATCAATGTTCAATTTAAATAAACCTACTGGGGGGCTTCCAAGAAATGTTATCCCTATTTAATTCTTGGACTGGCTGATGAAGACTTCCTTTGAAAGGCAATGTAAGAAGAGGCCATTTGATTGTTAACTTTGAATCCCAGTCAGTAAATATTGAGCCAACATGTTTTACCTTTTGCACATACCCATTTATCATTTCTGAGATAAATTTCTCCAGCAAGAGTAATAAACGATCCATGTTGAATTTTTATTTCTTGAGGATGCATCTATTTCTTGACCACCAAATAGCCCATGTTATTGAAGCTGGAAAAATGCACCAAATTCTTGAAAATGAAGAGCTTTTGTAAGCCTCTGGCCAACTTGAAAATAATTTCCAAAGAGTGTTAGGAAATGTTGATTGCAAATTCATTTTAGATACTACAAACGACCAACATGCTTGAGCTATTGGACATAGTAAAAATAAAAGATTGACATTTTTAGGTTCTTGTGCACATAGGACACATTGAAATTATGGCTCTACTATCCCAAGTTTTCTTAGCTTGTCACTTGTCAATATTATGTAATTTATAGCTAACCATGAAAAACAACCTGCTTTGGGTAATACCTTTGAATTCCAACAAAATTTGTATGCTCTTTGTATCTCTTCTTGTGAAGCAAAATGAGAAACTGAATTGTAGCCTTCTTTAACTATGTAACATCCTAATTTTTCTTTTGTCCATATCAATCTATCAACACCTGAAGAAATGAACACAATCCTTTCACAAAGAGCAGATTGAAGGAGTGTTTGATGAACAACATTAATAGGCACATTTAAAAATTCCTTCCATATGACTTTCCCCATCTCTATATCAACATAATGAACATATTATTTGACCCTTGAGCCCCAACATTTAGATAAATAATTTTTAGAACTTTAAAAATTATGTAAAGCATTTAAGACTAGGTAACCATTCCACGAGTCTTGCTAGAAAAAGGCCCGATTCCCATTATTTACCTCCCAAGATAAATGTGGAAGAATAATTTTTCTACAAGAGACAAGAAAAATCCACATGGTAGAGCTTGTAGGTGGATTTGATATTGTTAGAATTCTTAATGGATTTAAATTATCTAGATACTTATGTTGCATGATCCAACACCATTTTATCTCCTAGTGCTAAATTTCTTTCCGCCATACTATGTAAACCTGCTCCCCCTTTTAATTTATCTAAACACATGGTTTCCAAGGAGATGAAAGGAATTTTTTTCTTTCTGTCTATATTACTAATCGATAAAAAAAACTCTAATAAGCTTTTGAATTTGTTCTACAATGGATTCAGGAGCCTTTAGAACTGACATAAAGTAATTTGGAATTGATGAAAGGACATATTTCACCAACAAAATTATGCCCGACAAAGACAACCATCTCCCTTTCCATAGTAAAATTCTTGATTTTATACTAAGAATAATTTTGTGTCAATGAGAGATCTTATTCTGACCTGCAAAAAAGGGAATACCAAGATATTTGCAGGGGAGTTTTTCTTGTTGGAACCCAAGCAACTTCACTATTCATTTTTCTACTAATGGTTTTGTGTTAAAAACATACACTTTTGACTTACCCTCATTAATATTTTTCCCAGAAGCACAGGTATATCTGTCCAATAGTGATTTAATATGTTCAACTTTTGCAACAACAACCTTTCCAAAAAGGAGTGTATCATCAACAAATAAAGAATGAGTAGCTGATATGGATGTGTTGGGGATACAAATTCCATGTATGATTCCCTATTCATGTGCTTTACAAAATGACCTACTCAAAGCCTCTACTAAGATAATAGAGAGAAAAGGTGAAAGAGGATTACCTTGATACACTCCTTGAGTAGATCCAAAAAATCCTACTAGGGAGTGATTTAACAACACTAAAAACTTGGCACCTAACAAACATGACATGATCTATTTAAACCATTTTTGAGAAAAAACAAACCTTTGCAACACCTACTTCAAAAAAGACCAATCCACCCTATCATATGATTTTTGGATATCTAATTGTACAATCATAGAAGATAGCTTGTTTGCAACTATAAAATTAAGGACTTCATGTGAAACAATAGCACCTTCTATCATTTCACTTCCAAGCACAAAACCCGCTGCTCTTTAGATATGATTTTAGACACCAAAGGTTGTAAGTGGAGATAAATAGCCTTTGTGAAAATTTTGTATATCACATTACAAAGTGAAATTGGCTTAAAATTTGAAATAATTTCTTGGTGAGTCCGTCTTTGGGATGATAGCTATATGAGTTAAATTTAAGTTCTTTAACATTCCACCCGACTTTCTTGACTCCTCTAATGCATTTAAGCGATCAATTCCAATAAAATCCCAACATTTCTAAATTTTTTGTTGTTGTAAATCCATTAGGACTTGGTGCTTTGTCAGGAGGAAAATAAAAAAAAACTTTCTTAAGTTCTTGAAGTGAAAAAGGTGCCAACAACTTCTCATTATCTTCAAGAGATATTAATTTTGGAATCACTTGAAGAATTTCCTCTCTTCCCCTTGAAAACTAGGCATTCACATCCTTATTGGTAGACAACAAAGAGGAAAAGAATTTGATACCTTCCTGTGTATCTCCTCCTCCTTTGTTAACAAAAATCCTGTATCATTGCCATGAATAGAGAATAAGGAATTTTTTGATCTCTTTACTTGTGTTGACATGTGAAAAAACTTTGTTTTCCCATCCCTATCTTTTAACCATAGTGTTGGAATTTCAAATTGCACCTCTGGAATGCATTTTGGAAACAAAAAGATATGTGCAATAAAATTCTCTTCAAATTAGGAGGGGAAGCTCCCTCTTTTTCTGAGTTTTCATAAATAAAGTAAACTAAAACTAATTTTTCCTATCTTTTTGATTCAATTGTGAGAGCACAAGGCTATAGAATTCTAAATTTTGTAGTTGAGGTTTTCCCTTTAAATGAAACTTAACAACTACAACTAACTTACGCTATTGACGTTTCTAGCCTCTCAAGTAAACGCAAAGCAAGAGAGTTAGAAATGGACGAGATTGATTTTCTGACAAAGATACTTGAACAAACTTTTCTCAACATACATCTACTGAACTTAAATGCAAGCTGAAAAATAGATCATAAAAGCATTACACAATAAATGAAAAATATGAGACTTTATATCAAGGAAGAAAATCACGCTCAAGAATTTATTTCCTCACACTTCTTGGCACAAAGCAATAAATGGAATTCTAAGATTTTTATATCGGGGCAGAAAAGGATGCTCAGGACTTTATTTACTCAAACTTCTGGCTCAAGATTACAATTCTGGGACAACATGTTGTGGAAAAATACATGCAACATGTGATCAAACAAGATTATCACTTGAAACAAGATGCATGTACTGAACAAGAACTTGTAGCTAAAAGAGGCATGCAAACTTGCCCTTAACACAAAGTGAACTGACACTAATCGATAAAAAACATGAAGGCATAGGCTCAACAATTTTGTTATCACAAGTACGATTCCGAACAACACTGAATAACAAAGAGAAGACACTAAAGGAACTTGTGTCTTGTTAGGTTGATTTTTTTTTAGCAAAGGCTGCTCTTATTTATAACTAAGTAGAGGAGTAGGGAACCCTAAAATCTCCTTGATTTTACAACTAATACTTGCCAACATGCAAGCTTTATTTCTAAACCTAAAGAAGATAAACATCTAACACCTAAGAAAGAGTGTAAAATAGGAAATGCCAACTCATTACAATTGATTTCCCTCTTCTTCAAAGAATGGATAAGAATTGAGACAAAAATAGAAAGAAAGCATGAGATAAGAATGAAAAGAGAGCTTGGAGAAAGCTTCTAGAAGATTGCTGCTTTAAATCTCTATCACATCCACCAAAAAGAGGGAAACTGCCTCTTTATCAGGTGCATTGATACTATCTTGCCAACATGCAAGCTTTATTTCTAAACCTAAAGAAGATAAACATCTAACACCTAAGAAAGTGTGTAAAATAGGAAATGCCAACTCATTACAATTGATTTCCCTCTTCTTCAAAGAATGGATAAGAATTGAGACAGAAATAGAAAGAAAGCATGAGATAAGAATGGAAAGAGAGCTTGGAGAAAGCTTCTAGAAGATTGCTGCTTTAAATCTCTATCACATCCACCAAAAAGAGGGAAACTGCCTCTTTATCAGGTGCATTGATACTATCTTTATCTATACTTCACTTTTATAGGATATCTTCACCTTCTACAATCAAAATTTACTTCTTCAGCTTCTTTATGAGTTCTATTTTTGAAAAAGATCACTGCCCCAATAGATGACTCACTAATTGATAACTTGGCGACTCTGCAACTTTGTGCATTCTGACACTTATCTTGATTCTCCCACATAAGAGTATTCTACGACTTTTCCCAATACTTATCCTTTTCCTCAAAGCCTTCTCAAAATTTCTTGAGGTTGTAAACAACCCAAAATGACCAAGATGTTTGACTACAACATAGCCCGCATCTTTCAAAACACATAGATTGAACAATGCAAGTCAGTCTCAACTGTTCTGATGAAGTCATGATACAATGCTGATTTAGCCTTTGAACTCAATGGGAGTGTACTCCATTCTGCAAAACTTGAAGATTACCTATAAACATGCCTATGTTTTGACAAGTTTTGTGCAACTTTCTATTTATAGCTTGCTGATTTTCTTTGTCAAATGGATGAATGTTTTGAAATTTTTCTGAGATATGGGTTTTGTTTAGAATTTTGTTACAAGAAGACCTAGATTGTTCATGTTTGAAAATTTTGAATGTAAACTGAAAAAGCAACAAACCCTAATTTTCTCTGAAAAAGCAGAAAAAGCAGAGATCTGGGTATTGTTCAGAGGCACATTTTGGATGAACCCATTTGATTAGATTTTGAAAACCTCAAAGTTTCACTGAAAAATAAGCCACTTGAAATTTCACTAAAAAAGCTATGATATGGGTTTTGTCCAGAAGAATATTTGAGATAGACCCAGAAGATTGGAATTTGTAAATTTTGAAGTTTTCTTTGACATGCAAAATAAAAAGTAGCTGTTGCAAACCTTGAGAAAATTCTTCAAAAATTATCCAGAAGATAGAACTAGTATAAACCAACTCACTGAAAATTGAAAATAATAACCTTCTTCTTCAAAGAATTGATGTTTTGGATGAAAAAGCATGAAGAATTAAGTTTTCTCATGTGCTGATCTGAAAATTGATGAAAAACCAACAAGTTTATGTTCTTGAATCTTGAAAAATAAGGTTTGAAGTTGCTGCTCTATTTCTCCTTGAATCCACCTACAAGAAAATATGAAAATTAAATTATAAAGATGCCTTTAAATGAGTTTAGTCTTGAGAAACAACCTTCAAAACCCTAATTCTTGAAACCCTAAATTTAGTTCATGCAATGAACTTAGGTGTTTTTCTTCTCTTCTTTCGAGACTTTGAAAATTTCAATAATTTCACTAAGGCATTGCAAGTTGGGCGCCGTTCTTGAGTTGAGGTGCCCATTCTCTCCATACTTAACCAATTTTTCATCATTTTCAACTTCTCTTCAATTTTCAACCCTAGTTTGATCCTGTCTCCTGACTTCCAGATTGATCCAACAGACGAACTGAAAGTTTCATCATAAGGCCTGATCAAATTTGATGACATTGTCCTGGGGACATCTTTTGAAAAAAACTTCATTTGACTCTTCAAATTGTTGGGTGCCTATCTCCTCCAGGGGTGCCCACTTTCTCCAGTGTTAGCCATTTTATGATCTTCAAAATTTTCTTGTCTTCTGACCTTCAGATGAATTCATGATTCTGAATGTTATATTGATCAGATTGACTGGATGATGGATTCACTGGATAGCTAAGAAGATTTTGGAAGGAGTCTCCTAGATAATCCATCTCTGAAAACTGACATATGATGCTTCAAAACCCTAGGTACCCTTCTTGGTTGGAGGTGCCTAACTTCTCCAAAGTTAGTGAAATTTTTGAGTTTTCATTGTTGCTTTCATCTTTTGTCGTTTTACTCACTTTTCTCCTCTGTTCAACCTTCGATATCTGATGACTGCTAACTCTAAAGGACATGCTGATGATTGCATTGGAAATCTTGATCAAGTCTGATGAAGTCACATTGGAGGCATCTTTTGCAAATTCATTCTTTTAACTTCTCAAAAACTTGGGCGCCCTTCTCCTTCTGGGGCACCTAGATTGATCAGACTTAGCCATTTTTATCATTTTTTTTACCTTCAGAGTTCTAAACACCTCTCGCCATGACCCCTGTTTGATTTGACGAGTTGATGAAGACATCCATTACCAAGCTGGCAGGAAACTAGAGAGATTGATCACATCTGCAAAACCTAACAGCTGGATTAGGTCATTCAAAATTTTGGGTGCCCCTGGTCACCTAGGGCCCCTAGAGTTACCAGACTTAAAATATTTTTCATCTTTTTTGTGATTTGCATTTTGTCTCCAACATTGAACTCCTCTGTTAGATCTGAGATTTCAGATGATTGTGTGATCAGACAAGATGATGGAGACATCCACTATGAAGCTGACGATAAACTAAACAATGTTTCCTAGGGAAGCCAACCTCTAACTCCATCATCTGACCCCCTAAACAGATGGGTGCCCTTCTTCTCCAGGGGCGCCCAAGTTGAGCAGACTTTGCCAATTTTCATGATTTTCAAAATCTTCCCTCGTTTGGCTTGCCTTCCTTGGCCTTGATTGCCGGTTATGAAAAATTTCTAAGGCATGAAGGTTTGGGCGCCCAAACTAAGCAGGGGTGCATGGTGTCTCCAGTGTTAGCCAAAATTTATCATTTTTCAAAATTTCCAACTTCTTCTCTTCGTTCTCTGTTCTTTGTGCACGTTTATCATTGAAAACTTTTGTTTAGCTTGAACATCTGATTCTGACACTTGGAAGCTGACTGATCTCCATTGATGACCTTGGATCTCCAGAAAAAGCTTCTGAAAAATCATAATAGACCCATTAGGGCAAAATTGATTCTTTCGTGATTTTGAGTACACCAACCTAATGAGGAAGTATTTTGAGCCAATCAAAATGTAGAAGTTGAGAAATCCAACTTCAGACTCCAAGATCACCTGCATGCAAATGGATACCTGCCACAAGGAAGAGAATGGATGGAAAAAAAACAAGGGTTTGAAGCTTTGAAAAATGGAAAAATTATCTTATCATAACAAAAGGGAATTGATGTGAATATACAATGGATCAATACATATAAAAAGGAGATCATGCAAAACCTTAAAAGAAACCCTAATAGGAAAAAACCTAAAAGAATCCCTAATAGGAAAACATTTAATAATTAATATAATTATTAAAAGTCACTTTATGGAAAATAACGTGAAATCTTAAGAAGGGAATAGAGGTAATTTAATTAACACAATTAAGTTAAAAACCTTTACTCTAACACCCCCTTTAAGATGAGCAACATTGCAGCTACAAACAAGTGCAAGAAAGCAAAGGTAACTACAATGCAAGAAGGAAAACATGGGCCCCGACAACTAGGCCAGATCAAGTACCCAAATACAACCAAATCTCTGTAAAGTGGAGAAATAGATAAAACCTCATGGGAAAAGCTCTACTCCAAAAAGAGATGCAGAAAGCCAAGAAGAACATCACTGAAGTAGAAGAAGCTGCAAACAACTGTCAAAAGATGACTGCTATGGTGCTGAAGAACCTCCATTGAAGATAAGATGATCAAGATCAAGAAGACAACAATCTACATGAGTGCCCCAAACAACACTACTTGAATCAGATGGAAAACAAAGGAAAACACCTGGAACGAAGATACAAATGACACAAGTACCAATAGTCTGAAAACAACAATCTACATGAGAGCCCCAAACGACACTACTCGAATCAGATGGCAAACAAAGGCAAACACATGGATCAAGAAGACACCAATCTGCATGAGTGCCCCAAATGACACTACTCGAATCAGATGGCAAACAAAGGCAAACACCTAGAACGAAGATACAGATGGCACAAGTACCAATAGTCTGAAAAAAATGATCAATTGAGAATGGAAGATTCCTTCCAAGGCAAAACTAAGGAAGCATTGACATGAACAGTATAACACCCCCCATAATGTTGAACTGGGAGAGCCTGACATATCTATTGAAATGTTGTGTAACACTCTGTAGTGCATGAAGGAGAAGAAACAACATCTGAAAGTGCGCAAGAAAGCACCTGCAACTGAAAAAGTGGTGTGCAAAATAAAACACACATGCATGAGGCTGGAACCATATGGATCCACTATCGTTGTGGAGGGACACTAACTGGACAAAGGTGTGATGGAAAAAAAAAGGCACTACACAACCCCCCATGGAACTTTATAATACAATGCGAGTCCAAAATATGGCACAACCTTATGTGCAAAATCCCCAAGAATACATGTACAATAGTGTGGCACTTTATCTCAGTGCGTTTACATAAAAGAATGCTTACAAATGATGCTCAAAATGCCCTCAAAGGAAAAAAAAATAGAAATACATGAAGAACGACAAAAAATGAAGCATCCCATGCAAATGAAGAGTTCCCAAGAATGAATATGTACAGATAATTCACCAGAGTGTGAAAACACAAAAAACTGAATAAAATATACCTAGAACACAATCTGCAAAAATTGCATGGATGGAACTGAAGAGCTCTGAAATATGGTTCCAACGCCATTGAGATCGCGAAAAACAGAGAAACGGATCAAAAGTTATGAGCTCGGGACTAAAAGTAGCTCCTTTGACTTCAACTGGCTATAGAATGCACCAACAAAAAAAAAGAAGCAATGAGACCCATACCATTGTAAAACTGACAGAACCAACTTTCCGACGATATATCGTTTGCCAAAAAATGATATTGTATGCCCAAGTTACGGCCTCTGGAAAAAAACAGCTCCAAAGGGGAAAAAAACCAGTGCTGCATTAAATTTGACGGTCATAAGACCGTCGCAACAAAAATACGGGCTTAAATTTGACGGCCAAATGAACGTCACCATATTTGCACAACTGGGCTTATTACATAAAAAAATAACAATTTTTTTAATTAAAAAAACAACAATTTTTTTAATAAAAAAAACAACAATTTTTACAAAGTTAATTAATTGTTTTTAAAAAAAAATTAATAAAAAAAAGGGGGAGGGGTCCGCATGGGGTCCACTGCCTGCCAAGGTGGCAGGGCGGTACCCATGCGGTACCGTTGGTCATAGAGGGCGATGCCCAAGGGGCCACTGCCTGCCATTAGGCAGGCGGTGGTACCCTTGGGTACCGTCCCTTCAATTAAAAAAACCTGTGATGCCCAAACAATGGGCTTTTTCACTTTTTTTAAAAAGCAATTTTTTTTTGATGATTTTTAATTTGCAGGGAAAAAAATAAATATATTTTTTTAAAAATAAATTCTGACGAAAATGCAAAAAATAATTTTTTTTACCAGGCAGATGGACAGCCATACGGGGTAAAAAAATTTTGCCCCTCAAATCAACTTTGTCCAAAAAGAACGAATGAACAGTCGATTTAGGGGTTTTGGACCGCTACGGATGCAATGACGAGGTCCGTTTGGACTCAAAATACTTTGAAATTGCAGGTGATTCCCTAGATCAAAAAATGCAAACCCCAAAACTGTGAATGCCTGATCCAACCTTGTAGGTCCAAATAACTCCAAATTCTTCAAACAAGAATAGGCATGTAGCAGGAAAGCTCTGATACCATGTAGAAGTTGAGAAATCCAACTTTAGACTCCAAGATCACCTGCATGCAAATGGATACCTATCACAAGGAAGAGAATGGATGGAGAAAACAAACAAGGGTTTGAAGCTCTGAAAAATGGAGAAATTATCTTATTAGAACAAAAGGGAATTGATGTGAATATATAATGGATCAATCCTTATAAAAAGGAGATCATGCAAAACCCTAAAAGAAACCCTAATAGGAAAAACCCTAAAAGAAGCCCTAATAGGAAAACATTTAATAATTAATATAATTATTAAATGTCACTTTATGCAAACTAACGTGAAATCTTAAGAAGGGAATAAAGGTAACTTAATTAACACAATTAAGTTAAAAACCTTTACTCTAACAATAAATTAGTCTCAACCCTAGAAGCCAAAATTTCTATTTTTAGAAAATTTTGCTAGTATCCGTTTCGAGAGAAACCTAGAAAAACCTAGAAAAAGTTTCTATTTTTAGAAAGTTACTAAAAATAGAAATTTTCCTAAAATTTAGGGTTGAAAAATTGAAATCTGGGTTTTGTTGATTTGGTCATTGTAAATCGACCCAGATTATTAGATTTTGAATATTTCAAGTTTTTGACCCCCATGCATGACATGCAAATCCCCAATTTTGACCTTTTTGATAGATTTTGACAAGACTTTGACTCATTTCTTCAAAATGCCTAAGTGTAGCAATTTTTTTAATTTGGGGTACAACACATAACTCTCTTGATTTCTGCCTACAATACACTTCTTCTCTAAATAATAGCTTCTTCCATTCTACTTGCAATTACCTCTGCTCTTCAAAGACTGCATTATCTAAACCATTAGCAATGATGAGATCATTAATCTCATAAAAGTCTCTTGTACACCAAATCTTTCTGAATAAAAATATTCTTAAACACTTGAAGATTCCAAATTTTAATATGTTGTTTCATGTGATCTAACGTGATCTAACTTCTTACTCAATTGATACATACAAGATCCACAACAAAAATGAGCATATAACCACCACTGTCTTAACATATCCATAAACTGTGGGTGTCGAAACCACATTGCCTCAAATTTGAAAGAATATTTCCAAGTTGTCTTAATTTTATTTTGAGATAAAACTAAAAAAATTGTTAAATGATCTGAAGCTGAAAATGGCAAATTTTTTGATGTTAAAACATAATAAGATGTTACCCAATTTGGAGAAGATAAAAACCTGTCTAACCTCTCCTCTATTTGAAGAATTTTTTTTACTCTTGTTTGTCCATGTAAACTTACCATTTAGTGGGATGATATCAATAAGTTTCTTTTGCGTAGATCTCTTCAAGCTCTTTAATTTTAAAAAAATGGGCCCAATCATCCCACTGGATCAAAATTTATGGCCTCCAAAAGTTTACATGGTAAATACAAGAAAACTTGTAGGACACATAAAAGTTATAAAATGAAATTACACTTGTTAACCAACTTATGATGCATATTATGACACACCATAAGGCATATTTGATTGGGGATAATTTTGGGAACCACTTTTTAGGTGGTTTTATCTCATGGTTTTTTAATTACCATTTTATGGCTTCATGTATTTTATCTACTAATATTAGGTGCTTAGGATGCAAGTTCTATGTGAGTTTTAAAGATATTGTTAAGTTTTTAAAATTATTCCAAATATTTGGTTGGTGATACTCCCATTCAACTTGTAATATAGAAAAAGGGAACCCTATGTTTAATGTCTAAACCTAGGGTCTCTTAGGATCCTTTTTGTAAGTTGCATTAGGTGGATCAACAAGGTGAGTAGATTGACTATCAACCAAAAAGGTGAGCCAATCAGACTTGGATCCACTTGCTCAGGGCCTTGAAGATGGATGTGAAATTATTTAGAATGATTAACCTAATTGAGCTATATGATCTAATGTGATAAATGGAATAATCTAGAAATAAACAGTTTGAAATTATACATTATAGGTGGATTTGAGAAGTGTCAGATGATGTGTACCTATCACCAAAATCTATATCTAGCATGTAGAGGAGGAAATGGTCCCCTAGGGGTGTATGGGTCCCTAATAAGGGGTATTGAAACTAATTATGCAACCCCTTTATGTTGGATGTGATCTTTTATTTCTCGATTGTAAACTTGTCGGAATGTCATCAATAAATTTTATAGGTGATTTTCCATGACTTGACAAGATATATGACAACAAATGCAACAATGGAGAATTTATATTCAATATTCCTTTAACCCTATTTAAACCTATAACCTACACATTCACAAAGAGAGGGAATGCTGGGCCATTATATGGGTTTGCCTCAATCAAACCCCATGTAATTGTTTCCAATTCCACAATGGAAATGACAATGATATAAATGATAATTGAAAGGAAGGAATGATGAATGAATAAATGTTGCAACTTATCACCCTTCAATGGCTTCCTTGAAGGACTAAAATCATGCATATCACCTCAAGGATCTTGGATCTTGCTTGATAGATTTTATTGAATGCTTGAATTCTTGGATGCTTGGAGACCTACACCAATTTTAGTCTTCACAAAACAATAACATGAACACATAGAATTTGACATGATATTGGATCTTGAATTGCTACAATAGATCTTTGAATTTTTGCTCTTGATAATATTTTTTTCTCTTGAGCTCTATATAATCTGTGTTAGATTTCAAATGATAAAATAACTAGGTATTTATATGCAATTATTCTAATTTTTCAAAAATCAAATTCCAAAAGTCGATAATTAAAATTTGAATTGTAAATGTTAAAATTCTTCCAACAACATATTAAAAACTAGTCCCCGATAAGATAGGGAGACCCATACACCCATGGTTTTATGGTCCTAGCCCTATCTACTAGGACATTAAGTGTCAAGATCATAACATCAATTATTTGCATTTATTCAATGCTTGTAACTTTGTCAAAAAATGATAAAATATGCTTTCAAATGCATAATCTAGAAAATTAGGTACTTAATTAGGTCCATTAATTTAGGGGGGCCAAAACATATTGTGAAATTGTTAAGGGTGATAATTTTCTATGCTACATTTAGCCCCCATTTTAGTGAGAGTATGAACTTATGCTCAAAATCACACTAAAGTAGAAAAATATGCATCAATATGGGTTTGAATGTGCAAATGTTGAATAAATGGGATGAATAAGGATCAAGTATGGTGATCAAGCCCCTAGGATATAAGATCCCATGGAAAACCAACATAAGCACAAAGGAACACACACATGTTTGATATGCAACAACACACAACATACACAAACATACAATGTCAAAATTGAAATGCAAAAAGAGGGTATGGACTAATTATGATATGACCCATACAAAAGGAGTTCATGAATCACACAATAGAAAATTTGGATATTTTCGACGTGAATAAAAAACTAGAAGGCACATGGGCTAGTGAGGACCAATTTTCACTAGGTGAGCCCCCAAGGTAGGATGAGAAACACACTAGGTCTACTAGGTGTACCCATAACAAGGTGATAAAAAATGAGAAACACACACAATTTATAGAAGGTTTCCCATAAAAAACATACCAAGAGTTATACTCCCTAATAGCCTTGATAAGGTTCCACAAGATGCAATACTAATGCTACACTAGGTTTAGCTCCTGTAAACAGAGTGGAGTAAAAATGCCAAATGTCAATGTCAATGTCAACGTAGCACTAAGTCTAGCCCATGTGGACAACTTGAAGCAAAATAATGCCAATGCATTCCCCCACTTTAAAGAAATTACAAAACACCATGCTGTGTGTTATTACTTTAAAGTAGAAAAATGATAATTGTTATGTAAGAAAAGATCACAAGAGGTTATTTGGAAAACCCTATGCCAAAGATATGCTTCTAAATAATTCTACATAATGATAATGGGTTTCCCCCAAATACAATATAAAAAGGTACACTAAGGGATCCAAAAATTTGGGTTTAATATACGTCTTTTCTCTAGTGATATAATAGAGCCCAAAATTAACATCATTTCCCAAATACTTGTGGAACAACACAATGGAGGAATGACACATAGAGAGAGAAGACAAATAGATTTTTGGGTCAAAATGGAAGAGACATAAATGTATCAATGCCTTGCATCATCCCCAAAATGAAAACACAAAATAAAAATAGAAAAAAAAGTTTACAACATATAGAAGACTGAGGATACAAATAGAAGAATGTCACAACAGATTCATTTACTTTGTATCCTTGCACCAACAGAGCAACAAGGGTCATCCAAAGAAAAATCACAAACATAAAGAAACACCAAGAAACATAGTATGATATATCACATCACATTCAAGAAAAAAAAAAAGAACACATGACACAAACATAAAGGATTACCGCACATACGAGCTGACCTAAAACAGTTCATCTACATTCTAATCTTTCTCATCATAAACGAAAGGTGGATAACTAGATAAAGGGACTACACCAAGTGCCATACTAGGTAATATCTAGGTGCAACACATGGTGGGTCACTCTCATCAAGAGGATCATCACAATTGCCCCCATATAAATTCATTTGCTTTGAAAATAAAACATTAAGCTCATTATGCACCTCCTCATCAATTTTAGCAATTTCATCATCATCATCATCCAAATTGATTATAATGGGAGGTTTTATGATAATTTAATTTGAATTATCTTGTTTGATTTCTTTCTTTGGTTCATGTATTTTTTGGGTGAAATTTGGATTTATTCTTGAGTTATTTCTATGGGTGTTGGATTATTATGCATTGTTTTGTTCTTTTCTTCTAATTGGTGAGCAATAACACGATGTCTATGCCTACTCTCTTTAGAATTTTGGTTTCTTCTTATATGGTTTTCAAGTTATGATGGGGTAGGAGTGGGTTTATCAACCATTGGTTTCTTTTCTTCCCTTAAGGGAGGAACTGAAGGAACCAATGAGGGTCAGTAAACTACTATCTATTTAGGTCTATACACTTATTTGATCTTTGGAGGCATGAAGGGAATCATCTTATTGTCTCTTGGTATTTTATAGGAGATGGGTGGAGGAATTTTAGTGTACTTACCTTTGTTAATTGGAAGGGTTTTTGGCTCAATCATAGGTTCATCCACGATGGAATGGGGAGAAGGAACAACCATGGACCTATCACACTCAAGAATATTGCTAAAATATAACTCTGCTATGCACTTTGCCTTGAAATTTTGATATGAATTGAAAAATAAATCTTGATGAGGTTTTATAGGGTCCATAGGCTAAGGCCAAAATAAATCCAATGAATGATTTCCACAAGAAGACAAAGGATTGAACCCACTATGATGCACTCTATATATCTCATTTTTAAAGGGGAACTTTATGTACTTGTGAATAACTAACTGTATGACATTAATAGAACTAACCATGGGTAGCCTATCTTCACATGAAATTGGTTTGATGACAAGATGATAGAGAATGAGACATCTAATTGTTTTGTTTCAATTTTAAGAGGAAGGGTGATGGAACCTATTGTAGTACAAGCAAAACCATTATGAGTTTTATCCATGCATTTTATTGTTCATAAGTATCTTGATAAATCTCTTGAAAAAATAATAATTCCTTAGTGATCGAATTATTTGCACACACAAGATCACTAAGTATTCCTTGTGCAAGTTTGTTAATGAAACGACCAACAATGTAGAGAGGACCATCAAACGTATGTCTAAGTGCATCATCATTAGTGAAAGCAATATTAGGTAACACAATGGTTTTTACCTTACAAGGTTGTACATCAACAAAACCAACCATTATTTATAGACCATCTTCATTGTTATTGTAATCATTATTCATGTCACTAGGTGTATCAATATCAATATTCATCTCATCATTCTTAACATCACAAGATTGCATAAAGTTGGTTGAATGATTAGGCATGGTATTGGTAAAAAATTTCAAATTTTGGTTAGGTGAGGCGACTGACTTGTTTCCTTTATCATTAACAACACCCAATTGAATTTTATTAGAATCAATATGGTCTCAAACTTGGTGTTTAAGATGCATGCATCATTCTATTTCATGTCCATTCATGCGGTGATATTAAAAAAAAGGTATTTGGATTAAAGCTTGGAGGTAGAGGTCTGGTTGTATCCATAGGTCTAATTGAGTGCAAGTGGATTAGGTTCTTACTCAAAAGTTGCAACATGATTGAATGAAGGGAATCAAGTAGCGGGGTAAACTATCTATCTTTTTCCCTAAATTGGTATGGGGTTGAACTTATGGCAGCAGTTTGAGGCTCAACATGATTCATTTGGGATGGATTTATCTTTAGAAAGTTCTTGTTTGTGAATGGTTGGTAATTGTTTTGATGTATGGGCTCATATTTCTCAGTATGAGCTAATGAAGATGCTTCTTCATACTTATTGATTAAATTTTTATAGTCATGAAGAACTACACATAAATCTATGAAGGATGGAAATTTCATCAATAAGACTCTCTCTCTTATATCCTTTTTCAAGTTATCAATGAACATTATTTGGATATTTACATTAGGAAGATTTAAATTAATTTATGATAATATCAATTGATAGCAACTTATGAAATCTATCACCTTTTCACCTTGCTTTTGTTTGCATCTCATTAAATCAATTATGTTGATCTTAGGACCAATGTTGAATTGGAAATGGTTGAGGAAATCATTAGCAAGCTCATTAAATGAGTGAATTGAGTTATTGGGCATGAATAAAACCATTCCAAGGCCATATCTTTCAATGAATTGGGGAAAATTTTAGCTAGGAGCTTATCCTCAAAAATAAAGTCACTACACATGGTGGTATATATTGATATGTGGTTAATGGGGTCCCATTTACCATTGTACTTGTCAAATCAGGGGATCTCTATGTTTTGTGGTATTCATTCTTTTAATATCCCAAGTGATAATGGGCTCCTTTTAATATGTTGTAATGGTTTTCCACTTTGGTTTTGGTTCATTGTTGAGATTTTCTATTGAAGTGATGTCACATTTTACAAAAGTTGATTTATGACAAAATATTTGTTTGACATGTTTTGGGAATGAGGTGAATTTGGTGGAAGTGTGTATGTGTTAGGTGGGCTACTATGTTGAAAATTTATGAGTAGGGATGGGACTTAAGGTGTGACATGTGAAGATCCAAAACGATAAATATTTCCAATGGAAAGACCTATTGATGTAGTTGTTCCAATGCTTTGTTGTATTGTGGAGGAAACAATTGGATTTGTGTATTTAGGAATATAGGCTATAGTGTTAGGGAGGAAGACTTGAGTTCCTCCTTGAATTTGGGTATTGTAGTCTAGGAAACTGTATACCTTTACAATTTCACACTATGTTCAGGTCCCTTAATTTATTAGACTTAGTTAAGCTTATAATTTGTCAAATTATGCATTCAAAATCCTTATTTTTATCATTTTCTAAAAGGGGAACCGACATTAAATAATTCTATTTAATATTTTAATTACCATGGATTATGAGTGTCTTGTAAATTTATGCCAAGACCCATTCACCTAGGAGTGAATGGGTCCCCTTTATGTGCTAGGACCCATTTTAAAATATGTTATTTATAAACTTTTAATGATCCAAATTCATATTGAAAGTGTCGAATTTTGGAATCTAATTTTCAAGAAATTAGATAAACAACTATAAATACATAGTCTTTTTTATCATTTGAAATTTAAAACTTAATAAGAAGCAAAAAGGAAAAATTCAAGAGAAAATATTATTGTCAAGAGTATTCAAGAGCAACATTATCAGTCATTTGTAATGACAATCAAGATCCTAATATCATGTCCAAGTTTATGTGTGTTCATGTTGTCTTATGAAGGCTAACATGCATTGTAGATCCTCAAGCATTCAAGAAAATCAAGCAAGAAGGTCCAACTCCTTTGAAGAGATGTGTATGACTTCAATCCTTCAAGGAAGCTATTAAAGGGTAGTGAGTTGCAATAAGTGTTCATTCATCATTTCCTTCCCTTTTATTATCTTTTTATCAAGGCTTAATTACCAAATAGGAGTTTGACCAAGGAAAACCACTATACAAAAAAAACAAAATATTTTTCCCTATTTGTGTATGTGCAAATTTCAAGTTGAAGGAAGGATTGAAAAAGACATTGAAGAGAAAATTTGCATTATTGTATTTGTTGTCATCATTCTTTCCAAGACACAAAAACTAAGTTGCAAATTTATTTCTATCATTTTGATAAGTTTACAACTGGAAATCAACATATCTGTTCCAACACTAGAGGGTTCTAAAAAGTGTTTTTAGAAGCCCTATCAAGGACCCATTCACCCAAGGGCGAACCAGTCATCCTGCACTACTCAGAATCAACTTTTGGTGATAGGTACATGCTATCAAACCCTTCTCAAATCTGCCAGGACCCATTTAAAAAAAAAATGGTGATCTTTTATGATCCAAATTCAAATTGAAAGTGTTGGCTTTTGGAATCCATTTTTTGGGAAATTAGATAAACACCTATAAATACATGGTATTTTTATCATTTGAAATATAACACTTAACAAGAAGCAAAAATACAAAATTCAAGAGAAAATATTATTGTCAAGATCATTCAAGAGTAGCATTATCAGTCATTTGTAGTAGCAATCAAGGTACCAACATCATGTCCAAGTTTATGTGTGTTCATGTTGTCTTGTGAGGGCTAACATGCATTATAGATCCTCAAGCATCCAAGCATTCAAGCATTCAAGCAAATCAAGCAAGCAAGATCCAATTCCTTTGAAAATATGTGTATGACTTCAGTCCTTTAAGAAATCCATTGAAGGGTGGTGAGTTGCAATAAGTGTTCATTCATCATTTCCTTCCCTTTTATTATCTTTTTATGAAGGTTTGATTACCAAATTGGGGTTTGACAAAGGCAAACCACCATACAAATAAAACAAAATATTTTCCCTATTTGTGTATGTGAAAATTTCAAGTTGAAGGAAGGATTGAAAAATATCTTGAAGAGAAAATTTGTATTTTTTATTTGTTGTCATCATTCTTTCCAAGACACATAAAATAAGTTGTAGAATTTATTTCTATCATTCTGATAATTTTGCAACTAGAAATCAACATCTTTGCTCCAATAGTAGAGGGTTTTAAAAAGTGTTTTTAGAACCCTTATCAATAACCCATTCTCCCAGGGGTGAACCAGTCCTCTTGTACTACTCAGAATCAAATTTTGGTGATAGGTACATGCTATCAGACGCTTCTCATATATGTCTGTAAAGTGTTGTTACAGTTTATACATCTTCAAGAATCTATAATTTGCATAATAAGTCATATAGTTCATTTATCTGCATTAGTTTAAATCATTCCTAATCATTTTCTATCATTAAATAATCACCAACTCATGTCTGATTGACTCACATTTGAGGTTGAAAGTTAATCTCTTGGCCTTGTTGGTTTTCATTCTTAATGAAATTCTTGGGGAAGAGGGGATTTAAACCATAAATATCCTTTTTACATAAGGTAATTTAGGGTTTCTCCCTTTTTCTTTATTTCAGGTATCTCCCAAAGCTTGAGTGCAATTATCCATTATAGGTATATTATCATCAATTATATGGGTTAGAATACATACAACCTCTAATCCATGATCATCATTAACCAACTTCCTCATGTTTTAAATTATAGGAATTGCTATACCAGTAAAGTATTTAGTACTCACATAGTCTTGAAGTTTTTTTAAGTCCTTGTCCAATTTTCTTAGTTTTTCTTCAGGAACATGGGCATCCATAGTCTTAACATTTATAAAGATGGGTTCTTGTGAGGTTGTAATTGACATGGTAACATCAAGAATAGAGTCCAAAATGGGTTGATTATTGACAACACTAGTCATGAAAGAGTTGGAAGACTCATGATCCACAACGGGTATAAAGCCAACATGAGATGCCATAAGTCTAGAACTACATCTCATTGAAGTATTAAAAATAGGACACTAGGTTGTAAAACTCATGCAAGTTTTACAACACCAAAGGTGCACACAATATGAACACCAACTACTAAATAAGTACAAAAAACATTCAAAAATAGACAACAAGAGAAAATAGGAAAAATAGTAACAAATATCTTAGATAATTTTTGTTTGGCCAAGACAAGCATGATAGGGTTTCCCAAGGGCATCTGAGTCCTGGTCAAGGGTTCTAGAAACTTAAATTCTGATTGCGTATTACTCTATTTAAGAATGTTAATTCTACTTGCAAACAGTTGGATCAGTAAAAATTCCAGAATTTGCTTAATGTATACCAATTTGATGTAAAATACAAGTATACAATGATGTTGAAGATTTTTGAACAAATTTGAATGCAAATTTCAAATCTGAATTGTAATAATTGACTATTTTCAAGATGCACAGACCTAGAAATGATGATTTTGGATATAAATTTTGACCCTAAACAATGCACTTTCTTTCACCAAATGAACTAAATGAAAAATTCTTTAGAATATGCAATTATGAATTCCAAACTGCGATATGCAAGTATAGACAAAATGAGCAAACACAAATAGACAAGTGTGAAAAAGACTACTAATGCACTTGTACAAGGACAAGGTCACCCAAGGGCGTCCGAGTCCTTGTTCAGGTTTTTGAAAACTAAAAAACTGAATGTCTATGTTGTTGTTCCTATCTGTAAATAGGTTTGACAATGACTGCTTTTCCAAAAAAAATCAGTGTAAAGGAAATGCAAATGTATGAGAAAATGACACTTTTTTGAATGCAATTTTGAAATGAAAAATTTAATCTAAATGACTGAAACACACCCTAATGCAAGCTATGATGCAATATTTTTGAATTTATATGAATTTTTATGATGCAAATATGAAACCTTAAATGAGATGCAATTTTTTTTTGTAAGGCCTTTCTAATGTTTAATAAACTTGGTGGTCATGAGTGGACACACAATTCAGAGGACATGTTCCTAATTTAATAGTTCACGAAACCCTCACAAAGGCTCTATTAAATCATCAACCATAGCTCATAATATTTTGAAAGCACTGGCACTATATGTGCATTCAAGGATCCTAACTATGCCCTATATCGATGAAACATAGGTGATCACACATGTAATGAAAATTAAAAAGGTTAGAAAGGAAAGTAAACTATCAAATTGCAAAACAAGGGAAATAACACGAATTTGTTGCTTATGATATGGAAAACTTCTGCTTAATGCTGTAACTGCTAACTACTGAATATGAATTTGCAACTAACACTATCGACGTCAGACTCCTAACTTCTCTAAAGACTAACTCAACATAAGGTTACCAAATGTAATTCATGCTACAATAAATCATTCATGGAATTCACATACATACAAGTGAGGATTCAGATAAATGGATACAATAATATAACATCTAATCTAATATAAAAAATAAGATGGATTGGTAGTACCTCAAGTGGCCCTTGCTCGAGTTGTTGCACCCAAGGAGATATCAAATACACATTATTGATCAACAAATCATGATGGTAACTGAACTCCTTTATTACATAAGAACTAAACTTAATACAATCCGAGAATAATCTTTAGAAGATTTCCCATTCAAAGATACATATCCATTACAAGTAAATAACATAAAAATAACAATAATGAAGTATTGTATGGTAAAACAATCCAAAAACTAGAACTAAAAACTAGAATTTCTCCTCAACCATCGATCCTATTATATAGGCACGAGAGGAGTTATATTCACACAAGGAATAAAAATAGAACATAAATTCATACTTTAACTCTTCCTCAAGAATAGGGAGAGGACTAGTCAGTGTAACTGATAACCTTAATTGAAAAAGATAGAAGAAGAGAATTCAAACTATAACTCTGATTTAATGGTATGACAAAGACATGTTCTATGAAGAATATCACATCATTAAGCTTTCCCACTAATAAATAGACTCCTTCTTCCTATCATATTATCAGTGTTGGTGGTGAGTCACAATTGTCCATTCAATGGTCGTCTTTATTCCTTCTTGGAGTTGTTGTGTTTCAAGCATTCTGACTTCTCTCCTATAATTTCCTATTGTCTTATGTTGTGGGCTATAAATTTAGTTGTTTGTAGGTTACAATTCTCCTTAGCTGCAGAAGGTTAGTTCCATCCTAAAGCATACACATCATTAATAATTATGAATCTATAGACATGTAAAAATGCCTAATGCATATCACACATCCCAAAATTGCATTTTTTCATTATTGGCATCATTAGCATTATTAATCCCCTTTTAACATCATTTCTATCATTTAACCCTATTTCCCTCTATTTATTAAAAAATATTGGATTGTTTAATTAATTCACTAATTTATCACCAATTTAACCTTATTCCTCTTGATTAATTAAATATTAATTATTTAATTATGTCGCTAACTTAACTTATTCTTCTATTTTAATTAAATAGTTATCAATTCGTTATTTAATTAAATACCAAACCCCCTTCTTAATTTAAATAATTATCTTTAATTATTTAATTGACCTTTTTCATCATGCATACATTAAATAATTATCTTTAATTATTTAATTATCCTAATTTCCCTCGAAATATCTTAACTTAACTTGTCTGAGACATCATTCATTAATAAATAAATATTTTATTTATTTATTAATTCTTATCTTGCATGTTCCTTAATTAATTAATTAATTATCTTATCATGCAAAAAGAGAACTCATCTTCTATCTCAATCTTATCTTGCACGTTTGTCTAATAATTATTTATTTATTTAATTAATTATGTCATGCATTATTCCCTCAAGTCTTAAATGATACTCTCTCTTAGTCAACTGATGTTGATTGACCACTCTTCTGATCAATCAATTGACTTAACACTTCAATCAATATCTTATGCAACTAGTTAACTTGAATCCTATAGCCAGTTGCAGTCAGTTAACTGGGAAATCATTTCCTCTCATTATTTTCAGCATTTGATCTCAAATCAACACGTCTTAATCCAGATCATTGATTTAATTTTAAAATCTATGAAATAACCCTTCATCCTTCTCAAAATGATAACCTAGAATTTTCATAGCGAAACAATCTTCTTTTGATTCTTGAAAAATTGATAATTTATCATAGCATCTAGGTTATCACCTAAAAAATGGTCAACATAAGCAATAAGCAATAGTGAATAAATTAGAAAAATATGGAATAATCAAATAATTAAAAATTATTTATGTGGAAGATAACTCAAACATAAGCAATAGCGAACTGATTCACAATAGCAGCTAGATTTTTAGGCAATAGTGACCATATTCTGAACAATAGCGACCTAATTCACAATAGTGACCCAATTTTCTGATAGGTGCAACTCTATTTCTTGATTGATGACAATTTTTGATAATTTCACAAAGTTTGAAATTTTTTAGATTTGATGTTCAAAGTAATTTGCAAGTGATATACAACATTGAACAAAGTATACAATAACTGACTCAAATGGTAGGGGGCATATTACACAAAGCTTCTTCAATAAGGTTCATTGGTCTAGCTCAAACAAGATCAATCAATTACAACCTAAGGAGTAAAGGTACATTTCTTCACAATAGGCTTACCTCACCCCCGAAAGAGTTATGTAATTTGTTTCTAATGGAGGGGTCAAATAGGACATACCAAGGTCATGTACCACCTTGATACTCCTAGCTTTTTGCAATAGAATGAAATCTTAAGCCTCATGCCTCAACCATAGATCGGACATGGTAAGTAACTTCTAGGAACAATTTTATTCTCATGCACTACTATTATGAATCATTTCATAAAACTTTGATTGGCCTCTAAGTACAAGGTTTTTAATGACCTGGTGAACACTAGAGGTATACTTCAGACATGAGACACAAAACTCTCTAGTTTCCCCTAAGTGGCCCATATATCCACATGAGAGTAGACACACAAGGTATAACATCCTCAGATTTATGCTACTTTCATTTTTGCATACTTTATATAGCTTACTGGTAAACGTGCTTTAGGGTTGCCTTGAGTTCTCCATTGTGGGATGCATCTCAAAGCATGCCCCTCTAATAAATAAAATAATAATAAATTAGATGATTTGTGAAATCACATCAATTACGACAAACAAGCGATTCTTTTTAAAGCCCAAAGAAAAATGAAATGTTCCAGTACACTATAAATTTTAACCGAGAAAGCGATTGTGATTTGTTGTTATTTTTTAAGGTGCACCAAAACAAAATTGTGAGATATTCATGTCAATTTTAACCAAGAAAGCAATTGTGACTTGTTATTTTTAGAGCACTAAAATAAATTGTGAGATTTATTCTCCCACTGCCACAAGTTGTAAATTAGAGATTAGTAACTCAAAAAAACCCTAATTTGTTGAAATTCGCTTGCAAAATATTGATTTTTTTTACCTTTCTTGATTCTCAGTCAGATGTGGTTGAAATTTTGGGTTTTCTTCGATTTGAAAAATTATAAAAGTAATTTGAAATAGCAAAAAATTTCCAAAATATCAATCAAATTTGAAATTGTAAATATTTTTGGAAAGCTAAATTGAGATCTACAAAACCCAAAAACATTTATGCAAAAGTTAGCGTGTAGAATTTAATACTGATGAAAGAAAAACATGAACATTTAGAGATTAACAATTTAAAAAAAAAAAAGCAATAGAACTAAAATCATGATAAATTTTTAAAATATGCATGAAATTAAAAATAGTAAAATGTTCTAAAAAGATAAGACTAAGTTACCCAAAAACTATTTTGTAAAACTCAGCACATCCAAATTTTTATGATTGAAAAAATATGACGGGTTTTTTTTTAAATGCAACAAAACTAAAATTGTGATATATTTTCTAATTCTACATGAAATAAAAAACTATAAAATGTTATCGAAAGATAAGACAAAGGTCTACAAAATCCAAAAATGGTTTTGTAAAATTTAATATATCCATTTTTTATGATTGAAAGAATATGATGGGTTTTAAGTGAATTCTTGGCTGTAACCTACAAAATTCTTTAAAAACACTCAAAAGATTAAATGTTATTAGGTGATTATGGGTTTGGGTCCCACCGAGCATGCCATTCAATGTAAGGGGAAATAATGGACTTGATTATAAACAATAAACCCACAATACTAATGAAATGTGATTGAAAATGAGTTAATGAATTCAAACAAAAGTTAATCAAAAGAATGATACAATTAAATCTAAAAATGAGATCATCCTTACCATCCCATTTCAGAGTAACCTATGTTGTTTGATATTTTGGATTGCTTCAACACAAGAGCCTTCATGTTAGTTACAAAATCTTGATGTAAGGTGATGATCTAGATGCTATGATAAAAATTCTCAATTTCTCAAGAATCAAAAGAAGATTTCTTTGCAATAAAAATTCTAGGTTATTATTATGAGAAGGATAAAGGGCTATTTTATATATTTTTTGAAATTGAATCAACGATCTGGATTAGAAGGTGCTGATTTGAGATCAAAGGTTGAGAATAAATGAGAGGAATTGATTACCTAGTTAACTAACTAAAACTAGTTGTAGGATTCCTATTAACTGGTTGCATGAGATATTGATTACCTTGGCTCTCCTATCAAACCATCTCTTCACTACACCCTGATGTTTGGAAATTTTTTCTAGGGGTTCATTTCTTCTCTCTTCAAGGTGTAATAGTTTAGCCAGGCGGGCTTCACGTTTATCCTTTCCATCATAATATTCATTAATAAATTGCAAGGTAGGGATCTTCATCTGGATGAGAAATACAGGTTCCAAACCATACACTAGGTAATAAGGAGAAGTTCCTAGGAATGTTTTCTGTCTGGTGCGGTCTTCCCAAAGAGAAAATCTAGGCTGGGTGTGCCAGTCCTTGGGATTTTCTCTAGTAGCTTACAAATGACTATTAAAAGATTCTTATTGGAAGACTCAACCAAGCCATTACCCTGTGGATAGTAATTAGATGCAAATTTTATGCCAATTCCATGATCAAAGGTCTAGTTAGAAAATTTCAATGATGCAAATGCAGGACCATTATCACAAACTAAAGCCAATGGACATCCAAAGCGATTAATAATACTTGACTCAATGAAATTGATTACCACTTTAGAATTGCATTGTTTGCATGCAAGAGCCTTAGTGCATCTGGTAAAGTAATTAGTTATGGTGAGAATATACCTATGGCTTGGAAATGAAGGTGGATTTATGGGACCTATAAATTCCATTCCCCATCGTGCAAATGGTTTTACCTCTATAACAGGCTAAAGTGGAAGGGCTGCACGTTTCTCCTTACTTGTTGCAGTCTGACATACATGACAAGTCCTCACATGGTTATGTTTGTCTTTGAACAAGGTAGGCCAATAATAGCCTGCCCTCAGGATCTGATTTACAATGGGAGGTGTTGAGCCATGGCCTGTGCCATCTTTGCCATGAAATTCAGTCATCACTCTACCAGCTTCTTCCTTTCCTAGGCATCTCAAATAAACCCCCTCATGATTTCTCTTATACAAGATAGCTCCCTTCATCATAAAAATGTCACTCTTTAGACACAAAGATCTCCTTTGTACTGCATTAAGGTGTTCAGGACATTGTTGGTTCAACAAATAGTAGATAATTTCATCATACTAGTGTTCTAGAGACACTTCTTGGTGGTGATATTGTTGAGCCATGAGGTCAGGGCCCATCTCAACCATTATCTTTGTTAGTGCCTTCCCTCTCACCAATTTCATGGGCTGGATCTCAATATCATACTCTTGTAGCATGGTTACCCATTTAGGCCTGTGATCTCCCAATTCATTCTGCATCAATAAAACCTTCACTACGGGGTTAGGTACTATGGCAAAGACCTTATTCCTTAGAATGTAATGTTTGAACCTATTTACTGCTTTAACCAAAACATAGGCCTACTTTTCCACATTAGGGTATCTCAGTTCTGCATCCTTTAAAGGAGCACTCATAAAAGCTATGGGATGTTCATTTCCTTGATCAGACTTTTGAGTTAACATTATAGTACAGGAGTGATCAAAATCAAATGATTATATGTAAAAAGGCTTGGCATAATCCAGAATCACCAACAATAGAGTATAGCCTCCACTCGTTCCAGATCAATGGCAATACCCCACTTTAAAATAACATGCCCCAATAGTTTTCCCTCAGTGACTCCAAAGATGCATTTCTTTGGATTAAGTGAGATGCAAAAATCTCTACATATTTGGAATACTTTGCATAGATCTACTATGTGATCATCTCTCTTCTTAGAAAAAAATTTCAAATCATCCATATAAATAATGACGCACCCACCAATAATGTCTTCGAAAGCAATATCTATTGCTCTCTGGAATGTAGCTCCAACATTGATTAACCCAAAAGGAATTCTCTTGTAAGAAAAAGTCCCCCATTTTTTAGTAAAGATAGTTTTGTGCCTATCCTCATATTGTACCATAACCTGGTTGTATCCAGAGTACCCATTTAGAAAAGACATCATCTGAGATCCATTGACAATCTGAAGTACTCCATCCGGGGAAGGAACTAGATAGTTGTCTTTTTATGATGCCCTATTAAGGTTCCTAAAATTAACACACTGTCCAATTTCTCCATTTTTCTTCCTTACTGGAACCAAGTTCGTGACCTATGTTGAGTGTCTTACGGGAAATATGATTCATGCTAAAATTAGCTTATCCACCTCCCTCTAAATGATGGGTTCTAACAAGACATTAATTGGCCTTTGTCTTTGCCTGAATGGTCTGAAATTCAAGTTCAAGGAATGGTGTGTGTAATGATTGAAGTATCATATGTCTTTAAGTCCTCATAACTCCAGGTTAACACATCTTGATATGTGTGTAATGTATCAATAATTCCTCTCCTTTCTTCTGTAGTGCACACTTTACCAATAAAGACATTTTTGACACCATCCTAGGTCCCATATTGTATGTTTCACATTGAATACTAAGAGACTCCCTTTTCACTTGTTGTTCTTGATCTTTTATTTTATCCAAATCAAATATTCTCTCCAACTGCACCATAATCCTTGGGATAGTATAATTTTTTAGGTTAATGACCCCTTCTAGGTCCATTTCAGCCTCTTGAGGTTCTACCTCATCAATCACCTGAGAAGCAAACACCTCACAACTAGTGATGCAATCAAGAATATGTTTGTCATCCTCAAACACTTAGAAATTGGTTTCGTTGTCAGGAACTAAGGTATTGGAGTGAGCTATACAGTGAATTTCTTCAAATGTGAAAGCAATAAGGGCTGCAATGTACTAGCTGCTTGTGCTAGGGAATTTGTAGTTTGATTCTTACTTCGAGGGATCAACTGGATATCGAAGGCATACAATCCTTCAATGAGATCCCATACTCTATGCTTGTAATTGATCATTCTTCTATCATGACATGAGTATTGTTCCTTAATTTCTTGACCACTAACTCATAATCTCCAAACACATGCAAGATCCTGACTTTCTTTCTCAATGCCATTAATAAACCATGGACCAAAGCCTCATACTCAGCTACATTATTAGTTCATTGGAGCTGGAGTCTATGAGCAGAAAAATAGGTTTTAACTTTAGGGCTGATTAGTTCAAAGCCTTCCCCAACACCCATCTTTGATTTTGATCCATCAAATCTCAATGTCCAACAACTATCAGCTCCTGATTTCCTCGAACAACCCTTATCCTTGTTGCTTCCTGGAGGCTCTTCAAGAGGCCTTGGGCTCTTTCCTTTTGGATCATTTTGAATGCTCTGTATATCCAACATGATAGCTGGGGTTGGATTAATGCATCTTTGTATTTTCTCCACTATTGTTTGGCACATGCGACATTCCAACTCAGAGTGAGGAGCATTGTGAACTGTGTACCAATTAGGGCACAACAATTCTTTAAAATCCATATTTCTACCTAGTTGGTTCTGATCCTCCAAACACTTCCAGATAAAATCCTGGAAATTATCCAACAAGATAAGTTGTCTATCTTCCCGATCATCAAGTTCCTCTTCCTGTTCAAACACTACTTCAAAACTGCTGCTTCTGATGTGGATTCATCATAGGAGCTTTGCAACATAAATACTTATTTTGTATCTGAAATAGGGGCAACCAAGACATAGTTCCCCATGCTGAATCCTGACACCAATATCTCATTTGAATTATTCTGATATTCAGTGATCACATACTTCATTTTGGGTTCTCTTTCAATTATGATTTGATTTGAGACTCCTTTCCAGGGGAGCCACATGTGAGAATGATCTGTGGATGTGTACCCATTTAGTGCCTTGGTGAAATATCAACCCAAGATCAAACCATAAGTGTCAGGAATATTTGCCACTTCAATATTTAGTACTTGTTGCACTCTAGGATCTAAAGCAACTTGCATGGGATCATGTTTAGTTCTCCCACTATATTTACCTATGTCTTGTCTAATTGGGTGACCTTCTTCTAAGAGGCTATAGGGGTAGTACCTAGAGTCCTATAGACAACAAAAGGCATCAAATTTGTAGATGCTCTTTAATCCAGAAGACAATTTTGGAGATTCTTCCCAAAGATATAAATAGAAATCAGGAAGGGAGGGGTTCCCATTTTTCCCTTGAACAAAATCAATTGAGTGTCAACTTGTGCAACCTTATTCCTATATTTTTATTTCCCTCTATCTCCAAGTGGTGCTTGACTTAGACTTGTAGGTCCCTGTGAACTAGGAGGCCTGCCAATTGCCTTGTTGACTGCTACTCCTTGTGGTGTTTTACTTGAATTAAAATACGCTAGGACTATATTTCTGATTGCAAGAACCTTAACAAATCAAAAGCAAAAAGATTCACCTTTACCTTCTCGAGTTCCTCAGTCACATATTTGCCTAATTGATCCACATTTATGTCGACATGGGTCTCTTTAGAATGACCAGTATGCTTATCTTTTGTTGTATTAACATTGTTCCCTTTTGATGCCTCAAGTTGTCCTCCTTTTGCAAAGTATTGCGTTGGCACATGAGGGTAAGATGGATTATTACTGGCATGTGGGTCTGATGGAGTGGTCAAATTATTTGGAGGAATAGATGTAGTAAATGAGCCACCAGCTGGTTGATTGTTGTTGGGCCTATTCCTCAAATCATACTTTCTTGTAGGTTGCTGAAACATCTGTACTTCTTCAACACCAACTTCTTCTTCATCCAAGGGACCATTATCATTCATGGTTCCTTTGTTGAATAACTAAGAAATCTCATCCTCATTCGACACTTGTTTAGTATCCTCATTCTCACTTGAATCCTCTTCTGGTTCATTCTCTTCATCCCTCGGGCAAGGAGCATGATTCAACACCAAAACTAGGGAATCATAAGGATTTGGGGTTACCAATTCCTGACTAGTGGAGTTGTTTTCAACTTCATACAGAAATATGGAAGCAATTGTTTGAAACTCAAGACAATCTAACTCAAAGTGTTGACTTGTCTTATGAAGCCTGCACCACCTTGACAAAGCTGCTTCAGCTAGATATACACCACTCAGAAGTTTCTCTTGATTAGAAGGTTGATCTAGTGGAGTGGGGAATCCTCAATTATTAGGTTCGGTGTTCCATGACCTAATCTACCTAGGTGATTGTCTCCTTTCAAACCCTTGTCCACCTTGTTGTCCCCTATCAAAGTTCTAACTAGAACCCTGTCCTCTTTCAAAAAATTGATTTCTATCAGAGTGCTGCCCTTTGTCAAAGTTTTTTCCCTCATGCAACATCTTAGTTCTCCCTATTGTAATTCGATTGCATGCTCCTCTGAGCATCTTGGAGTTGGTTGTTCTAGTTCCTCAAGTAGGTTACCTCCATATTCAATTTTTTACTTGCTCGGTTATCTCATCTAACCTCTCCTTATAAGGACTTCTGTAAGGAACTGAATTCACATTGTTTGGAGGGTATCCTGACACTCCTCCAGGACCCATAGACTGATTCAAAATTTTCGAGTTCTGTAAATATGTAGGGAAACCAACCTGTTGCTATGGATGAAGGGGTTGATTGGCACCCTACTGCGGATAACTAGGCATTGGGTGAGCCTGACTTATTGGATGACCTGGGTGGGGAACCAAAGGCAACTTCAAAATTAGGTTCATAATGGGAGTGTGATTAGTTAGAGCATGGTTAAGATCTTGGACCTGCCCAAAGTGAGTAGCTGGTCCCAAAGATGGCAGGGGTCCTGACAAGTGTTCTCTCAAATCTGTATTGGCCTTAACAACCTCTATGTATGCAATGAGAAAGGTGGTTGGGGGATTAGTTCTCCACTTAAGGAAGGTGGATGTAAGACTATCAAGTGCTTCAAAATAGAACTCTAAGGCAGTGGCATCATCTACAACATAAGGTGCTTGCAATCTAGTGTATGCATGGTAGAACCTATTGTTGAATGACCCTATAAGCTCATTAACTTCTCTCTTAACCCTGGTAAAATACATGTAGAGTTCATTGGCATTGATGGGGATTTTAAACTTCTATAGAAATGCAGCTTCAAGTTCAACCCAATTATGGATTGATGCAAAAGGTAAATGATTGTACCAATAAAAGGCATCCTCTCCCAAAGAATAAGGGAAAATTTTGCATGCAACATCCTCATATTAATCCCTCTATCTCTTAGGAAAGTCTGAAAAATCCTAATATGCTCCTTTGCTATCCTATTAGGATCACTCATGTGAAACTTAGAGAAAAAATGCTCAAGGTTCTTGGGCATAACATTGTAGCTATTGAAGGATAGAGGTGATGGGTTATTTTCTAAGAAATCCATTGGTGGAGGTGGAGGTGATAAAGGTTGATTGATAGCTAGTTGGGGTTGTTGAATGGAACCAGCCTCAGAATCAGATGAACATGAGGTGGATGAGGGTGAGGATGGTGTAAATGATGTATTGGACGATGAATCCTCCCTTCTTCTAGTCCTTCTTGACCTAGTTGGAGGTGGAATTCTTGAAACTCTTCTTCTCCTGGTGTAGATCTAGTTCTCCTTATGAGTCTCTCAAGAGAAAGGGCATTTAGAAAATTCTCCAGCTTGCTTATTCAGGCCCTCCTTCTAGAACCAATCCTATCTGAGTTGTTGCTATGCAGAAAACACCATCAACACTCAATACCGCTACAAATGATACAATACAATGTCAATGGAAACCCTAACCCTTAGTTGCTTTATCAAGAATTATGTCAGTTACAAAATAGGGTTTTTTATGTCGTCCAATAGAAAATAAACTCTCGTTGCCTTTATAAAATAATAAGGGACGTTGCCCCCAAACCCTCGTTAAATAGTTTGGGGGGTAATCGTACTGATAAAAGTGGGAAAAAATTTAACCTCTGAGTCTGATTAGGCTCCATATAACAACAATATCCCACTTGGATAATGATCAAAATACATAACAAATCATTTCCCACTTGGATAATGTTCAAAATACATACCACATCATCTCCCACTTGGAGACTAATCATAACATTGCTCACCCTGTAGATCCTATTGGAAATAAGCACCCTGGACCCTACTATTATGATTTTATTGTTTTCAATCTTGAAGACCAACTAAAGTTGAAGAGGAGCTCAACTTCTCCCTTGTCACTTCCTTTGTAAATATAGCCACTAGATTTTCATTTGTATGTATCTTTTTCCAGCCTTAGCTGTCCATTATTCAACACCGATTGAATGAAGTAATAACTCAACTATATGTGTTTGGTCTTTGAATGCAAGGCAAAATTATTCGCAAGATGTATGGAACTCTGGCTGTCCATAAAAAAATAATTGTTGGCCTATTGTTTTCCCAATTCTTCCATGAAATATTGCAACCATATCATCTCCTTACTTGCCTTTGTTGCAGCTACATACTTTGCATCCATGGTGGATAAAGCAACTACCTTTTGCAACCATGAGATCCAACACATTGTTGTCCCACCTACAATAAAAACATAACTTGTAGTACTCAACTTGGTATCAATTTCCCCTGCCAATCTGAGTCTACATAACCTGCTAAATCAGTATTAGAGCCCCCAAAACACAAATTTTTATTGGATGTACCTCTCAAATACCTGAGAACCCATTTTACTGCATTCCAATGCTCCAATCCAGGATTACTCATATACCTGCTTACAACTCCTACAACATATGTAATATTTGGTCTCGTGCATACCATGGTGTGCATTAAAATTCCTAGGACTGAAGCATATGGTACCTTGGACATTTTTTCTTCCTCCTCTTGTCTTTGGACACATCTCCTTAGTCAATTTTAAATGACTAGGCAAAGGTGTGCTAACAGATTTTGCATTCTCCATATGGAATCTTTGCAACACCTTTTCAACATAACCAACCTAAGATAGAGTCGATTTTTTTTTCTTCATATCTCTACAAATTCTCATACCAAGGATTTGTTTTTCAACCCCCAAATCCTTCATAGAAAATTATTTTTCCAACTGCTATTTTAACTCATTTATGTGATCCATGTTAGACCTCGCTACAAGCATGTCATCAACATATAAATATAAAATAATGTAGTTGTCATTATCCAACCTCTTAAAATAAAAATAATGGTCAGAATTACACCCGTTGTAATCTCGCTTAGTCATAAAACTACCAAATTTCAAGTACCATTATCAAGGTGCTTGTTTCAAGCCATATAAACTCTTCTTCAATCTGCACACCAATTTCTCCTTACCTTTGATCTCAAATCCTTGGGATTGTTCCATATATATCTCCTCCTCCAAATTACCATGGAGAAATGAAATTTTCACATCTAACAGTTCCAAATGCAAATCATCAACAACCACAATGCTTAAAACAATACGAATAGAAGTCATTTCAACAATTGAAGAAAAAATCTCAGCAAAATCAATGCCCTTTTTCTGTAAAAATCCTTTGACAACTAACCTAGCTTTAAATATATTCTTACCTCCATATTCCTCTTTCAACCTATAAACCCATTTGTTTGGTAAAGCCTTTTTACCTGCAGGTAACTTACATAGATCCCAAATTTGATTTTTCAGCAAGGAGTCCATTTATTCTTTCATTGCAATCTCCCATTGAACCTTTGTATCCACCTGCATATCTTCATCATACCCTTCTGGTTCACTAGCATTTGTTAAAAAAATATAATACAAAGAGGTAGAAAACCTTTCAAGAGGTCTACTTAGCCTTGTTGACTGTCTAACATTCACTAGAGTTTGTGGTATTTCTTGTTGTTGTTGTGGAGCATGAGGAGCCACTAGAACATCATTGTTTGGAGTATCATCCAATATTGTATAATCATTTTCTTTCTTCTCATGCTGCTACAACTGATCTTTGTACAACACTTTCTCATTGAATATGACATCCCTAATTTTCACAATTTTTTTATTTTCAAAATCCAAAATCCTATAATCGAATTCATTAATTCTATATCCAACAAATATACATATCTTTGATTTTGCATCGAGCTTGGTTCTATTTCCAAAACCTACATGTGAAAATGCTTCACAACTGAAGGTTTTGAGAAAAGAATAGCTCACCTTCTTACCTATCCATGCTTCCTTTGGAATACCATAACCCAAAGGATTTGAGGGACCTCTATTAATCAAATAAACAGTAGTATTAAAAGCCTCTACCCACATGTTTAAAGACATCCCAACATGCAATCTCATGCTCCATTATTGTCCTATTCATGTGCTCAACCACTAAATTTTCCTATGGAGTCCCTGGAACCATTTTTTGCCTACGAATTCCATTAAAGGAACATTAATCTTCAAATTATTTGCTGCAATACTCACCACCATTATAAGATCTGAGACATTTTAATATTTTACCCATCTCATTCTCAACCAAGCTTCTTCATTTCTTAAATGTTTCAAATACATTAGATTTCTACCTTAGGAAATAAATCCAAACCTTCCTTGTTGCATCATCTATGATGTAACATAATATTGGGATCCACCAAGAGAGGATACCTAAGATAGTCCCCATGCATTTGTATGCATAAGCTCCAACTTTTCATTTTTCTTTTTATTCCCATCCTCGAGAAAACTAACTCTCTTTTATTTTCCAAACACACAACTTTCACAAAAATCCATATTAATACATTTCAGACTTGGTAAAAAATTCTTAGAATGAAGTACCTTCATACATTTTTCACTCATATGCCCAAGTTTGTTATGCCACAGTGTTGTATCAGAACCTGCAACAACTGTTTCAATCTCTTCCTGCGAACTCACAACAATTGTTATTGAGCCTATTTGATTTTTCTCTACAACAACTAAAGTAGAAGGAACAATATGGCTTGTACAAAGATATAAGTGTAATGATGGATATTTTGTTGCAAGGTAGAACTAGGTTAGTAACACATGCATATTAATAAACTCCTCAAACAATCAAATGCAAAGGAGAAATAATGAGAAAATGAATGAAACTAGAATAGTCTCACCCATTTCTCTCCCCCATGGCTGATTTCCATTGCACCTCCTTGGCTTGTTGTGATGAAGAGTGCCCTCATATTTTTTGGGTGAGAAAATCTCTACAATGCCTAGACTTAAACAAGACTTTGAAGGATTTATAAAATATGATGTTGCACAAGAAAGTTAATTCTAGAATGCAAGAAGCTAAGATGATAAAATGCAATTAAAAATGATAAGATTTCAAGATAATAAGAGATTAAGAGATTCATAAGAGATGTCGAAAATGAGGACAAGATTGTCATTTTATAGAAAATGCAATCTTAAACGGATGAATGAGATGAGAGATTGAGAAATTCCCTAAAATCAATGGTTAAGATTC
Organism: Sequoiadendron giganteum; assembly: GCA_007115665.2. Taxonomy (NCBI): domain Eukaryota; kingdom Viridiplantae; phylum Streptophyta; class Pinopsida; order Cupressales; family Cupressaceae; genus Sequoiadendron; species Sequoiadendron giganteum. Next base: position 455,381,806 of record CM021104.1, on the reverse strand, counting down.
AAAATGACAACTCTCAATTAGGGTCAGGGTAAAAATCCCCAAATGTGTGGACAAGATTTAATTTAGGAAATTAAATCAATGATGGAAAATGAACATGACATTGAGATGAAATTAGTAAAATCAAGAGGATGAATTAGAAAATCAAGTTATTTTAGAAATAACTTAATTTGTGGAGAGAAATGCTATTTTGAAATTAATATTTTAAATTAATTCCAAAATGGTGAAATCATGTGATAGTAAATAATAATAATTTAAAATTATTTACTTGGAACAAGGGAAGTTGCCAATTTAAATAAAATGTTTTTATTTAAATTTAGAAAGAAAATCAATAAGACAATTTAATAATTAAGATTATTCAATTTTGGAGGAAAATTAGAAAGTGGGTAATTTTAAATATGATTCTATTTAAAATTAGAAAGAAAGTTGGAGAGGATAATAATTAAATAAATAATAAGAATTTATTTAACTATGAGAAGACATAAATAATTAATGACGTATTAAATAAATAAATAAAGTTTATTTATTTAAATAATCATGAGGAAGTAATAATTAAATAAATTTAGGAATTTATTTAATTATAGAGTGACATAAGCAATTAGTGACGTATTTAAATAATAAATGTAATTTATTTATTTAAATAACCATGAGGAATAAAAAATTTGAATTAATTAATTAATTAAGAATTGTTTAATTAAAAGTTGACATTGGACTATAGGACATAATTAAATATTTTAATTATGTTGAGATGAAGCATGATATAGAAGAATGTGGTTTGCAGGTCTAGGCCATTTTTATGTGTCTACATTTGCCCTTCTTTTTCATAACGCAACTTGTCACATTGTGACAAAGAAAATAAGTCAAAAATATGCCCCAGTGCAAAATAGGATGAGGAAGAATGACGAGGAGGTAGCGGTAGGCCCCCTCGAGAGGACAGTTGGGTTCCGAGAATACGAGTGGGCTCTTGAAATGGATGAAAGGAATAGACGATGAAAGACAAAAGTATATAGGAAAGATAGATAAGGATGATAATGATGGAGACTAGAAGAAATGTTAGAGAGAAAAATATGAATGTTAGGATAGAAGACATGAATGTTGATATGGGGAAGGAGATGCAAGTTAATGTGGAAAAAGAAATGCATGTTAGAATCCTTCAATGTTTTCCAAAGTACTAATAAGTGTTGTTGGAATCATCATTGGGCGGTAAAATGACACAAATGGAAAACAAACACTAGGGTATGACATAGACCAAGGTGTGCAAGGTCGTCCACTTGCAAGATAGACAGTCACTGACAAGGAATGTCCTAACTCATACTAGAGGCCAATTTTCCCTAGTCTTTTTGTCAAGACAATCCACAAACATGAGTTAAAGAAAAACATAATAGGTCATGAGACGTCATCGCACCTCTAAATCCTTCAAGGGACATCCTTGAGGTAGCTAGTAACATGAAAAAAAGACAAGTCAATAAAAAGATAAGACAAAATAGCCAAAAATTAACAACCATTTAATTGTATTTCCAATATTTGTTTGCCGAAGATTAATTGTTTGAAAGCTTGACAATTTTGATGGTTTGACGGTTTGACGGTGCCTAAGGTCAGGAAGGACACATCCTGAAAAGGTAGATGACATTTTGACGAGGTCCAAATCCAAGAAGGACACATCTTGAAGAGGACCAAAAGGAATGAGATTGACATTTTGACTAATATTTTGGCAAGTTGACTGATTTTGACTATAGGATTTGGTTGGCTTATGTTGTTTGATTTTGACCAATTTTGACGGTGACGTTTCAAATGAATGTCTTGCATCAAGTGCGACTATGTTTGCTTTATTTGACTAGCGTGACCATGTTTGAATCATGATTTTATTTGGATAAACCTAAAGGGACTGACCTAATGTCTCCAGGATTCAAAGATGAATCTTGCCTACGTAGCAAGTGCGCAAAGACAACGTAGTTTAGACATTGATAAAGATCGAATGGCATGATTGATGGGACTGATAAGACAAAATTTGACTTTGTTTTGAGATTTTTGACACTTTTTGAATGTTTTTGTGTTTTCTTCAGTATATTTTTCAATTTTTAGGTCTTTTTTCAGGACTTTTCTGATTTTTATGACTTTTTGATGTTTTACAAAAATTGTGAGAAAATGCATGTGAATGATGCCGACACACATGAATCCAAGGACAACCATCATTTTTCTGCTAGTCAAGCTGAATACCAATTGACAGGTGATGATGGCAATGACAACGTTGTTTGACATGGGAAGGACACATCCCGAAACAACGTGAAGATGACAATGATATGATAACAGGATAAAAGTTTGCAGTAGGGCCAGGGACAAAGTAAAGGAATGTTTTGGATAATGTGCTAGGTTTTCCATATTGTTGCATTTAGGATGACTTGGTGAGGACTAGATGGGATGACGAGGGATCATTAGACCATTGACAAGGGAAACCAAGATGGGTGATAGGTATAAAAGGACAATGGATGGCTTGGACTAGGAGAAATATCATGTGGTCTCCAAGGATGATGTTGCATAGTGAAAAGGAGGTTATGAAGGAAATGACATGGTATTTTGTGACTAGTGTATGACCAAAGGATGAACATGTCAAAAGTTTTCCGAAAGCATGATTTGTGTTTGTGCCTTAGTCTTTGTCAAGATCAAAATAGGTGGGAAAATGGATGGACATGATAGGGCTTAGATGGATGGATGGAAATGGAATAATAAATGTGTCATGCAGAGGGTAAGGGAGATGAGACAACTTTCCCCCAAGTGAAATGGTTCGCATATATGATTTATTCTACACATAACGCCTGTTTGCCAGGTTTTTATCATGGTACTTATCCAAAGTGCCATAAGAATGGGTTTCACTATTGGATGAAAATTTTCTCTTTACTTATTTTGCCATTTTTTATTTTTTATTTTTATTTTTCGTGTCACCAAGATGCTTGTTTGCTAGGTTTTCATCAAGGTGACGATTTTTTTATTTTTTCATTTTTCATTTTTTTTGTATTTTTGCATTTTTTTCGGATAGCCTTGATGCCTTATATGACCACTGACTGTGCTGAAGCCTGTGATGGTGCTGATGTAGAGACTGGTTCCATGACATGCCAATAATGACCTTTCTAAAGTAGTTGCCTTGTCAGGATGATAGCACTTGCATATAGGTGACTAATGTCATTGTGATCCTTGTTTTTACTAGAGTTGGCCTTATTTGAATATGCACATCACGATAGAGTGCCATGAGAGTCCTTATGATAGAGAGTTGCTGCCAAGATCGATGGATTTTTGACATGGGATGTTTGGACTTTAAGGAGGATGTAGGATTATGACAGATGATGGTGGACGTGGACGGGTTAGTTGGATGTTTGGATGTATTGGTTTTTATTTTCAAAACTCTGGGTGTCGGATTAGGATAGTGTTTGGAACCAACACTTTTATATGTCTTTCTTGATGGCCATTTTGAGGGAGACAAACATGTATTATATGTGGGAGTCCTCTTGTGTTATGGCTCCACATTTTGATTGACTTTTGGATTTGGCATATTTTCTTTGCCCGATTCATTCTTTTCTTGACTCGATCCATTTTAGCTTTATTTGTCTATTTGTATTTTGATTGATTCCATGGCCTTTGACATGTGATTTTGATTTTTTGATTTGTAAGAAGTATTTGGTTTCAAATGGAAGGTTTATTTATGATAGAATGATGGTTTGGGGTGTGTGGGGGAGAGGTGCTGGCAACAATCTTATGATAAGGACTACTCATGACCCCCATTTATACATTTGTATTAGATAAATTTACCCCCAATATCGAAGAGGGACCAATTACATTATCTGATTTTTAGATTGATGAATAGCCAAGACCTTGATGCCTATAATGTGCTTGAACTTGTACGGGTTCTAGAATTCCTTGCTTGTGTAGGCCTAGTCCTTTTCCTTGATAATGCATGTTCTAACAGATTTTTTTGGCAATGGGATACTTGTTACTTTGGAAGCAAGATGCTAAACCATCCTTATTGTCAAAATTAATACTCAAAATCTTCTCATCTATAAGAAAGCCTGCTCTATAAAAGATAGATGATCCTAATTGATAGGATGTTGTAGTTTCACTCACATGTTGGACAAATTTGTGATTAATATCTTTAGTCTGATTTGGTGACATGTTAGACTCCTGTGATTCTGTTGGTGCTTCAAAGTCTATGTCAAAACTATCTTCATGGTCATTTTCATAGAGCCCACTGAATTCAACTATAGCTTGATCATTTGCAAATATGTCCATGCCAAGAGACTCTTGTTCTAGTGGTAGATCGTCTATGTGTCCCATGGAGGCAAGTGTCTCACTGTTGGGAGTGTCAATACTTGAAGTTTGGATAGGTTCATGTTCAAGTGTTTGATCGTGACTAGAATAGAGGTCAAGGAGTGGATCATTTTGGACTTCTTGATCAAAGATAGTGTCTTGATCAAAGATGGGTGCATTTTGAATTTCATGATTGGAAATAAGATCTTGACCAAGGAGAGGGTCATCTTGAATGACATGGTTGTGGATGGACTCTTGACCAAGGATAGGTTTCTTTGGTATGCCATGGTTTTCTAGGAGGACATCTTGAATGGATTTAAAGATAAGGTCATGGGATGGACTACTTTGATCTTGACATGACGGTGATGTTATAATGTTATGCTTTGGACTTACCTCTTGACATGTATCCTCAAGTTTATGAAATGGAATGGGACTTTGGATACTATGACTAGATGTGTTTTCATGACCAAATGTATTTTGAGCTGGAGTGTCTTGGAATGAATTGGTGTATGATGGACTATGATAGGATGTGGATACTTGGAAAGTGTTATTTTATGAAGGACTAGGATTTGATGTGGGTAAAGGAATAGGATAAGACGTGCATGAAGGACTATAATAAGACCTGGATAAAGGAATAGGATATGATGTGAATGGAGGATTAGGATATGATGTGGATGGAGGATTATGATATGATGTGGAGATGTGGAAGTGATGAGTGTGTGACAGACTGGGATTGATGAATGGTTGGTTTCCCTTGTCAAGGTTAGGGTGGGTAATGGAATTTTGTTGTGACTTAGTGTCATGGATGGTGTTAGGGGACTCTTGATAGTAGATGGATAGAGGAACAAGACTCATGGATTGTTGGTAAGATGGATAGATGGATGGAGGAATAGAGGTTGAGGTGAATTTGGACTTGGATTTGAGGTATAGCATTTTGAAGTCCCTAGCTAGTTGTGCTTGACCATTACTAATGAATTGGCATTCAATTCGACTTCCAAGCATGTCATAGTGACTTGAAGACATGATGGTGGCTGGAATGAGACTAAGACTATGCAAAGTGATAATGAGGACAAAAAGGAATGTCAAATGCAAAGTGGTAATGAGTGCCTAAAATGAGTGTCTTATGTCAAAATACTTTTAGGAAAGGTTTTCTAACCATTCAAAGTTTGGCCAATGTCTCAATTTTGGTTGTCAAAGGATTGGTTTGAAGGATAAAGTGACAAGATGACAAAATGACAAGGTGGGATTTCCACACTAGACTTATGATTTGGAAGTAGCTCACCTAAGGACAATGCCTAAGGGCTGATTTGTTTTGACTTGGCCCAATGACAATGTATTTTTGAGACAAAGGTTTAACAAAGTAAGGAAAGTTTTCCTATCCCAAAGGTGTGCAAAAAATTTGAGGACTTAATAATTTTCCTATGAGAATGATGATGGATTGCAAGCTAAATGCAAATTAAAGATGAAAAGATGGATGAATATGACAAGTTTTCTCCTGGTTTTGGACAAAGACTGTTGGAATAAAAGAGGTTTACAAATGCTTGGTCTTGGGTTTCAACGGTAATAATGTTTTCTAAGTTGATAGGAAAATGCATTGTTCCAAGAAGTAATTGCGTTGTAGGAAGGAAAATGCGTTGCAGAGAAGTCAGATGTGTCTCAAATGATGGAAAATGTGTTGCAATATGGAGGATGCGTTGCAAGTTTTAGCAGGTCTTGTGGAAAATGGAAAATGCGGCGTTTAGGATTGCAAATATGATGCGACAACAATTGCAGTGTTTAGTAAAGCAAATGCGTTGAATGATGGGAAATTCTGACATTTCAATTGGCTATTGTGGCTCTGGAGAGAAAATGCGACTCATGAATAGGAAATTATGGTGCAATATGATAAATGCGGTGTTTAAAATTGTGAATGCGGCTCAACAGAGTGATTGTGACTTAGAAATGAGCAATTGCGGTTTGATAGGATGATTGCGGCTCAACAGAGCAATTGCGGCTGAAAATAAATTTCAGTAGTTTGACCAGTTTGTTTTAGATTTAGGCAAGTTTGATTTTCATGTGTTGAGTTTGTCTAAAAATAGTTGGCAAACACATGGTTGTGTAGAAAATGAAAACCAATCACATAAAAGTCATTTTACAAAATCTTATGGCTGCAAGGACAATATTCTTTTGGATCCCACTAACCGCATATCCTTAGCGAATGAATTCAGAAGCTTGGCCCCATGGGATCCCCCTTATAGTGCACTCACTTCTTAGGGAAACCAAGCTTCCAATCTCCATGAAACTCCCATGGTAGATTGATCATTTCTACTATGAACTGCACAGGTGCGAGTGCCTTGGCAACGACCGTTGCTGCACCAAAGAATAGAAGGTTTTTGGCTTTCTATAACAAAGGATTTAATTTGGACATCCGTTCGACCGGTCATACATGGGGCCAAGATTAAGCTCTGTTATGGAGGCACTCCAGCCTGAAAAGATAAGCTCAACAGGGTTTTGGGGAGTACTACTTGGTCTGTATGACATATCTTCACTCGTAATCCTAAGCTTTCCCTTAGGATTCACATTTATATACCGATTGGAAGTAGCTCGGCTAAAGAGCTTCGTTGTCGGTTTGAGTCGCTTTGGGGTGAGTAATTTTTTCCCACCAAAGCAAGCCCAATTTTCTAATGTTCAACAAAAGCAAACTAACATATTCATAGTTCAATCAATCTTTGTTTAGAAACAAAGAGAGAGCACATGAATATGCTAACTCACACTCGCATGGTGTTCATTTTAAAACCCAAAATCAAATGTGTTGAGAAACATAAAAAATCATGGAGTTCATTTTATCCGTTTGTAGTGTTTGTCAGACAAGGGGGTTCATTTTAACTGTTCGTAGTATTTTCTAATCTAGAAGTTAATTTTAAACCCCATGAAAAGAAAGATGTAGTGTTCTTTTTAACCTTATGCACTTGCATGTTTGTTCATTTTATCCCATGAGTGAAAATAATGCAAGATTGTTGGAAAAAATAAAATAAGAAATTTGATAAAGAGATTTAACTAACTCTTGCTAGAAACACGCTAAAACAAATAGATTAGTAGCACAAAAAAAAATCTAATCTAGAAAAAATAAAACAGGAAAAAATTGAAAAAAAGATAGAAAATCGGGACAAAAATCTTACCAGTCATTTGTGGTGCAGCAGAGCAGATGCGGTTCGATAGGGCGATTGTGACTCAGGATCTAGCGATTGTGGTGCAATATGGCGATTACGGCTCAGGATCTAGCAATTGTGGCGCAATATGGCGATTGCAGCTCAGGATCTAGCGATTGCGGCTTAGGATCTAGTGATTACTGTGCAATATGGCGATTGTGGTGCAATATGGTGATTACGGTGCAATATGGCGATTGAAGCGCAACATGGCGATTGCGGCTCAGGATCTAGCGATTGTGGCTCAACAGAGCACTTGCGTCATTTTCGAATGCGGATGTGGCATAACGGAGCACTTTGATAGGCTAAAACTGGGGTAAATAATAAAGAAGGATTTTAGCTTGGTCTAAGAGTGTCAACCCGAGGATCGTGATCTTGCGAGAGGTGTCATGGCTATCTACCAAAGGGATGAAGATAGTGAGCTGAGTGGGATGGAATGCAGCTAGAACACATAGAAATTCCTTAAATGAAAATCTGATTTTATTCCTATTCTGTCTTATTGTTAGAATTACGCCAGGAACTGTGATAGGACTTGTGACAGGAACTGTAACAGGAACTGTCACCACTTGCAACAATAATAGTAGCGATTCCCTGTATAAATTACAGATTGCATGATTGTTGTTAAACCTGAAAGAATACCAATAAATTATTTAACAATCTCATTTAATGATAAACAATGCTTCATCAAATTATAACTGTAATAAAATAGTAATGGTGCTTAATCTAGAATTAAAAATAAAACATTATGCTACAAAAAAAAAAACACATTACTGTAACTACAAAAACTAAACATCACCAGACGTCCCAAGAAGTGGGCCCCCTCCTTAGTTCATCGGGTGAAATACAAGAAGCTTCTTTACACGAGAATGATCATGCAACAATGATTTTATTCATCAAAAAATAATACTCTCTACAAAAACTTGTACATAAATCCGCCTGCAATAATCTCTCCTTGGACTGATATTACAAACATATTCATAACCCATGACTACAACTAATACATAAAATAGTGTAAAACAAAATAACTTATTTTGGCCTGTGACCAACAAAATACTGGTGTACATGTAATCTTGGTTGCAACAATAAATTAGAAAACGCTGCCTTTAAAAAACCACCTGTATCTTTCTTCTTTTTCATTTTATGAGGATTCTGCCCCTCGAAAACTTAATTGGGCCCATTCTGGACAAAACCCATGTCGTGGATTTTCTAGATTCGTCCTCATTTGCTCACAAACTACAACGTAAAATTGACTGTTCTAAAGTGGGTGCATATTGAAAACGGCTCAAACAGATTTTGGTTTCTTCCAAACAACTGACACACACATTACAGACTCCTTAATTAGCTCAAATTCAATCTGACATAACAATAACAATTATCTATTATTGAAATAACCATTATGAGGTGATGATTTGGTGGGATGTCAACTACAAATGAGGATATTGCAATAGTAAATACAAACCGCCTATGACAAGAAGTTTCATCATAAAATGTGACAAGAAATATACTTGTTGCAAACTATATTCTCCAAGGCATAAAATAATAATGCTTACTAATAAAGACAACCAATAATTATTTTCCATATTTTAATCTTAAAACTAAGTTAAATATGTCTTATATATTGAATCATATGCAACGTAAAAATGGTGAAATGATATGGAAATGGAATAGAAATGGAATGTAGAAATTGTTATGAAGGTGTATGAAAGGGTATAAAAGGTGGTATAGAATAGGACATAATTGGTTCTCATCACACTTGCATGTCAAAAAATGGAAAATGCGTCGTTCCATACATCTGTTCTTGCAAAATATCATAAAAAATGTAAGAAAACCTACCCAAAAAAAATGTCAAATGTCGGGTTCACGAATGTAATGATGGATAATTTGCTGCAAGGTAGAACTAGGTTAGTAACACATGCATATTAATAAACTCCTCAAACAATCGAATGCAAAGGAGAAACAAAGAGAAAAGGAATGAAACTAGAACAGTCTCACCCATTTCTCTCCCCCATGGCTGATTTCCATTGCACCTCCTTGGCTTGTTGTGATGAAGAGTGCCCTTAGATTTTCTGTGTGAGAAAAACTCTACAATGCCTAGACTTAAACAAGACTTTGAAGGATTTGTAAAAGATGATGTTACACAAGAAAGTTAATTCTAGAATTCAAAAAGCTAAGATGATAAAATGCAATTAAAAATGATAAGATTTTGAGATAATAAGAGATTAAGAGATTCATAAGAGATGTCGAAAATGAGGACAAGATTGTCATTTTATAGAAAATGCAATCTTGAACGGACAGATCAGATGAGAGATTGAGAAATTCCCTAGAATCAATGGTTAAGATTCAGATTGACAACTCTCAATTAGGGTTAGGGTAAAAATCCCCAAATGTGTGGACAAGATTTAATTTAGGAAATTAAATCAATGATGGAAAATGAATGTGACATTGAGATGAAATTAGCAAAATCAAGAGGATGAATTAGAAAATCAAGTTATTTTAGAAATAACTTAATTTGTGGAGAGAAATGCTATTTTGAAATTAATCTTTTAAATTAATTCCAAAATGGTGAATTCATGTGACATAAATAATAATAATTTAAAATTATTTACTTGGAAAGAGGGAAGTTGCCAATTTAAATAAAATGCTGTAAGTTAAATTTAGAAATAAAATCAATAAGACAATTTAATAATTAAGATTATTCAATTTTGGAGGAAAATTAGAAAGTGGGTAATTTTAAATATGATTCTATTTAAAATTAGAAAGAAAGTTGGAGAGGATAATAATTAAATAAATAATAAGAATTTATTTAACTATGAGAAGACATAAATAATTAATGACGTATTAAATAAATAAATAAAGTTTATTTATTTGAATAATTATGAGGAAGTAATAATTAAATAAATTTAGGAATTTATTTAATTATACAGTGACATAAGCAATTAACGACGTATTTAAATAATAAATAGCGAGGAGAAATAAAAGATGTGAATTAATTAAATAATTAAGAATTGTTTAATTAATAGTTGACATTGGACTATAGGACATAATTAAATATTTTAATTATGTTGAGATGAAGCATGATAAAGAAGAATGTGGTTTGCGGGTCTAGGCCATTCTTATGTGTCTACAATAAGGCTCCTACTTTCACACCTTTTTCTACTATTAAGGAACCTCTTGAAACCTTCCAATTTTTATCATTAAAAGTAACTGTGCAACCTTCATCAGCTAGATGCCTTGTTGAAATTAAATTCCTACTCAACATTGGAATGTGCCTTACCTCTTGTAGTAGCTAATGATTCCCATTCTACAACTTAATATTAATTCTTCCCTTTCCAACAATCTGATAGGGTTCGTTATCTCCCATATAAACTAGCCCAAAATCCCCTTGGAAATAATCAAGAAAATAAATTCTATGGGGCATAGCATGAAATGGGGCTCTTTAATCAAAAACCCATGAATCATCAACATTATCTAGGGAAATTATTTAAGCGTCATCTTTAGATTTATTATTTACCATATTTTCCTCCTTATTGCCTTCTTGTTTGTCTCCTTTATTATTCTGAGACCAATAATCTTTCTTCAGATGACATGGTTTCCCATAATACTAGCAATCCTCCAGTCCTCTGGTTTTGGACCTCTTGTCCTTTGATTTTCCTCATGACTTCCCATGACCTCCATAACCTTTTCCCCTCTCCTTTGATCTGCCCCTGCTTTCTGCATTCAAAACACTGCCTGATGTGGATCCACCTGAGATTTTCCTATGAATTTCCTCACTCAAAATAACACCAACAACATCATCAATTTTTAGGGTATTTGAACTAGAAACAGAGTTGCTAACAACCATTACAAATCTATTTAAGATTTCAGGCAAATAACATAGAATCAAAAGAGCCCTAACTTCCTCATAAAAGTTTACATTTATAGAAGTTAATTTATTGGTAACAATATTAAACTCATTTAAATGATCAACAACTGACCCACCTTCTACCATTTTCATATTATATAAATGCTTCATGAGAAATACCTTATTTGAAGCAAAAGGATTTTCATATAACTTTGCTAGGGTTTTCATCGACTCTTGAGTTGTCTTTGCTATTGTAATATTTAATGCCACCAATTATGCCAGGCATAAACAAATACTATCAAGTGCCTTTCTCCAAAATATCCCAGTCCTCATCAAAAATTGCTGGGGGTTTCTTGGTTTTCCCTTCCAATGGCCACCATAAATCTTTTTGATAGAGATAATCCTCCATCTTCATCTTCCATAATTGATAGTTCAACCCATTGAATTTATCTACCTTCAATTTTTCCTCATCCGCCATTGCTCCCACTTAACCTTGAGACTCCCACTCGACTATGATACCTTCCTACAAATGATAATTGAACACAACCTGCTCTGATAGAACATGTTAGGAATTGCATGTAGAAGATATCAATTAAATGCAGATAAAGATTAAATGAAGGAATGAAAAATACACATAAATAATAACAACAAAAGACAATTTTTAACTGAAAAATACCACTGCAAATGCTACAATACAATGTCAACAAAAAACATAACCCTTAGCCATTTTATCAAGACTTATATTAGTTACAAAATAGGGTTTTTTATGTCGGCCAATAGAAAAATAACTCTCGACGCTTTTATAAAATAATAAGGGGCACTGCCGCCAAACTCGATTAAATAATTTTGGGGGAAACCATGCCGATAAAAGTGGGGAAAAATTTAACCTCCAAGTCTGATTAGGCTCCATATAAAAACACTTTCAAAGTCTACACACAAGTGAAGGATCCCGCACAAACCCTTGTGGCTACTCCATGTAGACTTCCTCCTAAAGGTCACCATAAAGAAAGACACTCTTCACATCCATTTGATGAACTTCCTAACGATGTGTTGCAGCTATAACAAGGACAAGTTGGATGGAATTAATCTTAGCAACTATTGCAAAAGTTTTAAAGTAGTCAATCCCAAAAAGCTAAGAGAATACTTTTTCTACCAAGTGAGTCTTGTGCTTGTCAACTGACCCATCTGCTACAAATTTTGTCTGATAGATCCATTTTCATTGAACAAGTTTTCTTCCCTTAGGAAGAGGGACTAAATCCCATGTGTGATTCCTCTCTAAGGAATTGAAATCTTCTTACGTTGCAACATCCCACTTGGGAATACCAGAAGCTTCTTGAAAAGACTATGGATTAGAAGCTGAAGCAATGAAGAGATGTGGAGCCTACTGAAACTATGACATTGTTATTTTTTTGTCTGATGGATCACCAACCCAAATACTTGCTGAATCCAATGTTTGTTGAGCCCAAAGAGGTGCCAAGGCTGGAGAATCTGGAGGAGAATCATCAACCTCTAAATGAAGACTAGAAGAGGAATATAAATACTCATCATCACTATCACCATCTGAAGTAGAGGAAGAATAATTTCATAAATATTAGGAGGATTAAGATCCACTGAAGAACTATCATCATGATGCAAAGTATCCAATATGATAGTGGATGGAGAATGGTAGGAGAAGAACTAGAAGAGCTCTCCTCAAAACAAACACTCCCCTTACTAAAAAACTCATGAGTGGTGGGATGGAGAAGCCTATAACCTTTGACATCATCTGGATACCCAACAAATATGTAAAGCTTTCTTTGTAAATCCATAGCCTTGCATTTCTCTATTGGAATATGGGCCCATGCAAGAGAACCAAACACTCGAAAGTGTTTAACTGTGGGTTTTTGACTAGTCCAAGCTTGAAAAGGAGTTAATCCCTTTACATATTTGTGAGGAACTCAGTTCTAGATGTAACACACAGAGTTGATAGCCTCTACCTAGTATTGAGGTGCCAAAGATTTGGAGTGTATCATACAAATTTCCATCTCCTTCAAGGATCTATTATTGCGTTATGTGACACCATTCTGCTAAGGACTATATGGAATTGTGTGATGCATGTTGATTCCTTCCAAAGCACAAAAGTATTCAAATTGATTGTTAATATATTCTCCCCCATTATTTGTAGGCAGAATCTTGATCAACTTCCCAGATTGTTTATTTGGAAAAGCTTTGAAATCTAGAAAATGATCAAATACCTTAGACTTATGTTTGAGAAAATAGACCCAAGTGTATCTATAAAATTCATCAATAAATGTCAAGACATATCTAGCCCTGCTAAAAGATGGTTGTGGAAATGGTTTTGCCAAGTCACTATGTACCAACTCTAATAGATCTATAGCTCTCCATGCTTTGCCTTTATCATATTTCTCCTTAGGGATACTTACCAAGAATGCATCCCTGACAAACTCCATCATAAAATTGAATAGAAGGCAACCTTGAAACCATGTCATGTTGATTGAGCTGTTAAAAGTAACAATAATTAAGGTGGCCAAATCATTGATAAAAAACTCACCTCATGTACACGAATGAATAAGACTGTTGAAGGAGAGTTACGAAAAAAGGGAGAAAACTAATATAGTCTCGATTGATGATCTACTTTTCCCACAACAAATATAGAACCATTATGCATTTCATTGATTACCACTATATTTGGAGTGAATGAAACTTGCTTTCTAGAACTAGTGCGAGTGATCTGATAAATAGATAGGTGATTATTTGACAAAGATGGAACACAAAGAACATCCTATTGTGCATGTTTTGTACACACACCCTATTTGGAACGAGGACCCTCTCTTTCGTTTTGCCTTGCCGAGTCGTTTTGTTGCTACCTCGTTTTACATGCCCTCATTTTGCATGCCCCTCATTTTGCTATCCTAGTTGGTCAATGCGCCCTTCAAAGTCTCATTTTTGGTTGAACATATTTTGCCCCTAAAAATTGCTAAGTTTTGGGTTTTTTGGGCTTCGCCTCCCCGCTCGCTCGATTTTCTTTTTCCTTCATTTTTGACTTTGGGGACAAGTTTCCCATGGATTTGGAATGTTTTTGTGGTGCCTAAGTGAACTGCCAAAGTTTCGTCAAGTTTCGGGAAGTAGCAAAATTTTTGTTCCGGAACGTCCAGGAACTTTGTCCGTCCCCGGCCATTCCGGAACCCGGCCCCTCCATGGCCATTTTTGGGATTCCGTCTCCATTTTTCCATTTCTTCCATCAATCTATCTTTGGAATTCTGACTTCTGAAGCTCGGCCCCTCTGTGGCTGTTTCTGGAAGTCCGTCCCTCTTTTGCATGGACCTTTCAAATTTCAAATTTGCAGCCGGGAGATACCATCCGGGTCGCCATGCCCTGTTCACCATTTTCAAAAAAACATTCCTAGAACGACATTTTGGCCTCTTGGGCCCGAAACATCCAAACTCCCTCCAGTAAACTGCTTTTGGAAATTCCCACTGAATATTGTGATATTTTGATGATGCATGGGTGAATCTAACAAGGAGTTTGCAAGATTTGATTAACATTTTCTTTGATTTGTGTATGAAATCACTTACGACACTTCGTGCATGTAGGTTTCAAGAAGCCTACAGCGGGACCGTCGAGAGACCCATTGGAAATTTGAACAAGGAAAAACATGTGGCTCCTATGATCATTCATTTTATGCCCACCTCTCCTCGTGGTGCACATCAATAGAGCTGACACCAAAAGAGGGCCTATGCCAAGGAAATCAATGACAAAACACAAGGGGGGTTATCCTACTTTTCACCAGATGATGATGGTCTTTGGGGGTTATTCGCCTGAATTAGGGGCAACCAATCTATTGATGTCGATCATTGACAGACCCATTTGATCCAATGAATAATGTTGCAAGTCCATCAAGAGGAGGCAACTTTTAGGCAATTTCAGCTACAATAAAGGGGAAATCAGCTAGAAGACAAAACCGCTATAGTGACTGGCCACTACAAGATAAAATAGGAAAAAGACAAAAGATGTATTTTAAATTATTGAATATTATGGGGTAGGTGAAACCCTAATGTAATTGAATCTAGGCCACACAATGTAATTCAATCCTAGCCATTCATTCGGGCTTTGGAAAACTATAAATAGGGGTCTTCCCCTCATTTGTAAGGGTTGGAGAGTTGTAAAAACATTCTACAAAATAGAAAGCAACATTGCATGATCTATGGGTGTTATTTTTGAGTTTGCTCATTATGTGTGCATGGTTCTACCTTCCAAGTTAGTTTTAGTTATTAGTTTCTTGAATGGAAGTGATGATGGTGTTTGTTGTTATAGTATTTGATGAGCTTTCAACCCATACTTTTGGAACTTGTTGATGACAAGCTGTTGTGCAAAGTTAGCCCGAGCTTCTTTATTTGATTGTTGCAACTTAGTTCACTTGCATGTTCATGATGTGTGTATGCAAACTAAAAATTTGTAGTCCTTAGAAGATTGCACTGGTTTTGTGTAACTGTAGGATCCTCTTGGCCAAGAAAAACTCAGTTTAGGGAGTTTGTCTACTGTAACAGCCTCCATGATCACTGTTCATTCCTAGTTTCAGATCCAGGAACCTTCTCTCTTCCTTTCCTTTTTTCCTTTTTTTTTTAAATAAGTAACCTTAGGCAAGGTTCATTGCACATTATAAAGCTAAATATGATGTTGAAATGGAGTTCTAGACTGCTGTTTGAACCTGCAACAAACACTCAACAACTCTCCCATCTTAAGAACTCCATTTGCAGATCCAACTTCCCCACTTTGTAACTCATCCATAAGTCCACCTTGTGATTCCAGTAAATCACATAAATCAACTGAGATATTTCAAACACTTTCAAGACTTGACATCCGAGAGACCTCAGGATAGTGTTATGCAATTTTATTGTGGAAGATTGTCTTTCAAGAGAGGTGATGCACCTATGGATTACCTGTGTTGAGAAGTGCATAAAAACACCATCAACAGAACTGGCGCTAAAAGGAGGGCATGACATGTTGAGGCTACAAAGCTGAATGTTGGATGTTGAAAAAAGCACTTTCAAAGAAGAAATCTAAGATAGAGAGATCTTTATTAATGCTGAAACGTAAAATCAGAATATTTTTAAGGCAAACAACAACTGAGTTGAAATGGAGCAGCATGTGAAAATTAGTATCGCTCAACTAGATGTAAATTTAAATAGGATATTGAAGAGGCCATTGCAATAGTTTGTATTGGCAGATAGATGTAGAATTCATGGCACCCACATACACAATGAACTGGAGTGTCTAACCTTCTTGAGAAAAAATGAAAGAGTCTTGCAAGGAGAGATTACTTTTTGTGAAATCTACTAGCTTTTAGCCCTTGTAGACCCAAAGGAAGAATTGACAACCATGGGAACCAAGGAATTTGAAGAGATGATCCAAGAATGTTTGGGTAGAAAGGATGGACCAAGAGTGGAGGAAGTACTAATTTCAAGTTGGTGTAGATGTCACAATGCACCACATTCATAATTTACTTGTCTGTCATGTGCAAACATCATCACCCAAGTCAAAGAAAATTTGAACAAGTTGGAACAAAAAACTATCAAGGAGGATGAGTCATTCCACAAGGAAAAGAAGTTGTCAACCTCTGGAGGACAACACATTACAGATAAACTAGGAAATCCTACATGAACTAGTGTTGGGACAACAAACACTGAAGCTGAAAATCGAGAAGGAGAAGTTGATTTCCTAGGGACAACAAGAAGCTTTGGTGAAGGGTCACTAATAATGGAGTTGAAAAGCCTCTCCTTCTCTAGTAAGGGGTAGTCCTCCACTCAGGAAGAGGAGCCATTGGTAGTTGAGGATGAATCAATGAAGTTTGCAGCAGTGTATGCTAGGGCAGCCAATGAAGATGCTGAAAATCAGGAAGAGGAAGAGGTTGACAACCTTGGGACAACAAAAAATGATGATGAAGACATAATCGAAATCAAAATGGAAGACCTCTCCTTCATAAATGATAGTGATCGAGAATCTGAAAATGAAAGATTGGAGGAGTGGGAACAACCACTCACCACGGGTGTCTACCATTAAGCTTATTTTTCAAGTAATGACGAGGACTTAATGGCGGAAAGATATGACCAGCTCGTCTCAAGATTAGCAAAGGATTGGTCATAGCTAAAATTTCAGGTGGATTTGGAGGTATTGCTACTACCAAATTGGTGCAGAATTCATGATTCATCGCACTTAGAGTTCATATACGGACTGGGCCAAGAAGCCATTAAGCAAGTCAAGGAACAATCAAGGCAATTGAGCACACCACTTCTTACAATTGCTTCAAGGATGGAACACAAATATCAAGGGCCTAAGCCAAGTTATAACTCAGCTAAAGGCGGTCCTCAAGAGGATGTTGGGACAAAAATACAAGAAGGACAACAATACAATCTTGAGCTTTCAAGCAATGTAGTAGATCAAACAGGAATGTTGTCCACCAGTTATCAAGAATTTCTCCCTCTTCAAGAGCATTTGAGCACCTTGGATGATAGGCTTTATGACAAGTCCTTGGAGGGAGATTGCATAGTGGATTTTGGTCCCCTTGCTGAGGTGCCATCAATTGATGACTTATTTACATTGGGAGTTGTACTGCAAAGGTATGCTCATACCGAGGAAGAGCACATCCTAGAAGATGGTAGCAATGAAGACATGCTCCTCGAGCCTTTGAACGATGATGCACTAGAGTTTTCAGATCGGGAGAGGGGTTCCTTCTCTATCTATAGTGATAATGAGGAAGGGGAAACGAGTGAACATCATGATGATTTGTATGAATAGCAAAGAGAAGAAGACAAAGGCAGGGTTGCTGAGATAGCTGCCAACATAGATGAAGCACCTTGTCGACTACAAGATACAACTTGGATTCCTACTGCCATGATCATTTTTGATTGTCCTTCATATTTAGATGGCTGCAATAGGACAAATTTGTACACATCATCATCCCATGACACCGAGGATCATGAAGATAAGTTCGACACTTGGGAAGGGAGATGGGACAACGTGCTACCTTTTTGAGACAACAATCAAGTGGATCCCGAGTTTGTAGATGATCAATGTGGAGAAGTACTTCTTTTTGAAGAATTTCCAGTGGAGATTGTGGATCCCACATGTAGTTTAGAAGCGATGTTTGCTGCCCCGTTCTTCCAGCCTTATCCAAGCTTAATGTCTGAAGTGTTGCACCTTCCACCACACCCACCCAAGGCTGCCAATGCACCCATCGACGATGTAGTGCTAGCTCTTGATTGTCAAATGATGCCACTTCCATGTGACAAAATCAAGGTTCTATCCTTCCTTGCTCCTGTTAATTTTCATATCTGCACTTATCATTTTGATTATGGGAATGAGGAAAAACGAACGTGTTTATGGATTAATCACGGGTTTAATGAGCCTCCTCAATTGTTGATTCTTCATGATGTTGGGGCATAATTTGAATGTTGTCATATTGAATTGATTTTCTTTGAACATGAGGATAAATCTGCATGGTTGAGAACTATAATGACTGCCTGTTTCCTTGTACATGCATTGCGAAATCCGATGGGCATGAGTGTCAGCTCACCTTACCCGAACATAGTTCTTTTTAAATATCTTTGTACATAACTCATTTTGAGTAGTGTAGGTTTCTTGTACATAATTTTTTTTCCTTCTTTGTTAGGTTAGTTTGTCTGTTTTAGGTTTCTTGCTTTAGAGTAGTTTCTTCGTTGTTTTCTTTCGTTGTCTTGCTTTGGTTGGTTTTGGTGTTTTCTTTTCATTTTCTTTTGTTTGCTCTCGCTTTGTTACTACTTTGCTCGAGGTCCCTATGCTATTGGCTTGGCACATCTATGCACATAACAACCATTCTTATCTCCTAGGGTTGTTCTATGTATTTCTTTGTCAAACTCCAATCAAGTTTTTAGAGTGGATGGTGAGGATCTTCTGTTAGTATCAAGTGATCTAGATGTCTGATTCAAAGTGGTTAAGTCATTGGTTGGTCTGATTCTGAAGTATTCTAGAATCTTATATCTCTCACATATTTTAAGGATTTGACGGTCACTATAGGTCCTTTGTGAAGTCTAGTTAAGTGAAAAATCTAAAATTCTGCTCCAGCCCCACTGTGATTCTCAGTCCTAAGCATGAGCTTCATTGCTTGCGGGTTGAAATAAAAGAACTGAAAAGAGAAAAGAAAGAAAGAAAAATATTGAAAATTAAAAGAAAATAAATTCAAATTTTCAAGGGTATCCAAGCAACTCTATCGGGGCTATGGATGCCTGACAAATAGTAGAGCAATGCTTAGGAGAATCATAGCGACAACCTCATCAGGGCTATGGATTCCTGACTAGTAGTGAGGCAATGTCCCAGATGATTTTGGAGTTAGAATAAACTACGTAGCTTAACTTGATGGAGCTTAGGTTCTTGCAGCAACTGAAAGATGAGAATTAACGCAATTACACACACGTGGATTTTCAGCATAGTGAAGGTTGGATTAACTAGTGGTTTTGATCCTTTGTTTTCCCTAGCATGTGTTGGGTCTCAAAAATGTAGGTTTGAACCACGAGAGGTTGCCAAGCTCTCACAACGCTTTTGGCCAACCAACAAGGCCAATTGATGCAATTGTACCTTCTACTCTTCAGGCTCTGTAAAACCTAGGTGGGTGCACCTATGTGTATGTTGCAGATTTAAGATGTGTTTCCTGGTTGATCAATCTATCCACAATGGCAAAGGGAAGTGGACAAATAAAATTACTACACCTACTCCTACTGCACAAATGAAAGGTTTTTTGAATAAATTGTTTGGTATGGATTTATATCTTTGGGTTGTGGTAGATCAGTGCCTTCTATCCACATGGGAAATGGAGTAAAAAATGATATGTGTTTCCTCTTATTGGCTTAACTCTAGTTGTTAGGAACTCTAAATTTTTTATGGCTGGCATAAAAATTTACTAAGTCTATGACTTGCATAAACAGTGCTGGAATGTTTCTCTATCAGGTTCTTCTTTAACTATCCAAAATAAATCTCAAAACCATTGTGATTTATTAAGAGAATTTAATTTTGGCTTGCAGACACCAATTATTCAAATCACACAAAATGGAATATATCTTGATAAATTAGGGAATATGCTTGATATTCTGATTTAAATGATTAAAAGACCTGAAGTTGGAGACAACCAAAATAATGAGTATAAATTAATGCAACACAACAATTGAACACCAAAGAGAAATTCACCAGTTTAAAACATTAGTCTTCATTGTTTCAGCTTCAAGAAAATTTTGTACATTATTTCCATCCCAGTCCCTTCTCGGAAAAATTCTAACTCCTACAGTCTAACTACTGCCTCTTCTCTCCTCCTTTACAATAGATTTATACAATAAAATTCAAAGAGTCGTAACCTTCAGTTTTCTGTTACAGCCATTTGAATTTTCTGATAGGAAATAAAATATTTGATTAATTGCCTTATCGACAATTCAAATATTTTTTACATAGTTCACCTTTGATTTATTACTTTATTTCCTTAATACTTTTCCCACCTTTAATATTTAACTTTATATATTTATCGCTCCTCACATTTCATTTCCATGCGGCCTTTATTGTTTTACCGCCTTGACTTTGACTGGCCCCATACTACCGTCTCCGACTATCACACCTTACCGCCACCACCGTGGTCTCCTCTTTACCCTCCCATGGTACTGCGGTGGCCATTCTACAAACCGCTAGCCATTCTCCCCATTGCTAACTCACCGCCTATCTTTATCCACCATGGTCACTGGCTTGATCGCCAATGGTACCGCAGTATCCGTTTTGCTGTTTACCTCCCTTTCACTGCCTTACTGCGGTTACCTTCTTTGATGGCTACAATACTATGATATCTCCTTACCAACTGCTCCTTGACTGTTACCGCTATATCGCGGTGACTATGCTGACTACGTGAGGTTGCGCGGTAACCATCTTGCACATCACCGCTTCCTTGTTGACTGTTGTCAACTCACCACCACCGTGATACCATGGTCAATGAATTGACCTCGCGCGGTGTGGCGGTGACTATTCTCTACCTGCTACAAACTGCTACCACTATACCACGAGCCCCTTTGTGGGAGGCCACGGTAAAGCGGTAAGTAATATAGAATATGAAATTAAAGGCAACAGTAAAAGGAGCATAAGTGCTTGAATATTTTGATGGGGGGGAATGCATTTTCACAAAAAAGATAGTGAGAATATTAGGTCCAAATGAGAAAAAACCTTAAGGTTTAAATGGAAAATAATGGAAAAACCTAGGATTTTTTATGGAATTTTTGGGTTCTAACAGCGTGAAGGTCGAAACCAGAGATCATGGGTTCATGATTCTAGTTTTTCATCGAAATGCTTTGGAGCATTTTCCCAGTGAGTCACCATTTTTTGTCCATGTTTTGCACACACGCCCCATTTGGAACGGGGACCCTCTCTTTCATTTTGCCTTGCTAGATCATTTTGTTGCTACCTCATTTTCCATGCCCTCATTTTTTTGTCCTAGTTGGTCAATACGCCCTTCAAAGTCTCAGTTTTGGCTGAACATATTTTGCCCCTAAAAATTGCTAAGTCTTGGGTTTTTCGGGCTTCACCTCCTCGCTTGCTCAATTCACTTTTTCCTTCATTTTTTACTTTGGGGATAAGTTTCCCATGGATTTGGGATGTTTTTGTGGTGCCTAAGTGAACTGCCAAAGTTTCGTCAAGTTTTGGGAGGTTGCAAAATTTTCGTTTCGGAACATCCGGGAACTTCGTCCATCCCCAGTCAATCCGAAACTCAGCCCCTTCGTGGTCGTCTCTGGGATTCCGTCTCCCTTTTTGTGTTTCTTTCATCCGTCTGCCTCTAAAATTTTGGCTTTCGGAGCCCAACCCCTCTGTGGCCATTTTCGGAAGTCTGCCCCTGTTTTGTCATCCAGGAACTTTGTCTATCCCTGACCCTTCCGGAACCCGGCCCCTCCATGGCCGTTTCCAGGATTCCGTCTTTGTTTTTCCATTTCTTTCATTCGTCCACCTCTAGAATTCCATCTTTCGGAGCCCGACCCCTTCGTGGCCATTTCCGAAAATCTGTCCCTCTTTTTCCATCTGGGGACTTCGTTTGTCCTTGACCATCTAGGAACTTCATCCGTCCTTGGCTGTTCTGGAACCCGGTGCTTCCGTGGCCGTTTCCAAGATTTTTTCTCCCTTTTTTTATTTCCTCCATCCATTTGCCTTAGGCATTCGAGCTTCCAGAATCCGGCCCCTCTGTGGTCATTTCCAGAACTTCCTCCCTTTGTTGCTATCTCAGAACTTCATCCGTCCCTAGCCATTCCAGAACCCGAAGCCTCCGTGGCCTCCTAATCCAAAATGAACTTTGAACCACATGCTAAAATTACATCCTCTCTTGCATGGACCTTTCAAATTCCAGATTTGCAACTGAGAGATACCATCTAGGGCTCAGACTGTCCGTCATCATTTCAAAAGGACATTTTAGCTTCTTGTTTCCGCAACATCCAAGCACTCTCCCAATTTGGAAACGGACTTTGATCCACATGCTAAAATTACATCCTCTCTTGCATGGACCTTTAAAATTCAAAATTTTTAGCCGGGACATACCATTTAGGTCGCCATGCCCTATTCGTCATTTTCAAAACAACATTTCTAGAACTACATTCTGGCCTCTCGGGCCCGGAACGTCCAAACTCCCTCCAGTAAATTTCTAATGGAAATTCCCATTGAATATTGTGATATTTTGATGATGCATGGGTGAATCTAACAAGGAGTTTACAAGATTTGATTAACATTTTCCTTGATTTGTGTATGAAATCACTTACGACACTTCGTGCATGTAGGTTTCAAGAAGCCTACCATGGGTCCGTCGGGAGACCCATTGGAAAGATGAATAAGGAAAAGCACGTGGATCTTATCACCATTCATTTTATGCCCACCTCTCCTTGTGGTGCACATAAATAGAGTTGGCATCAGAAGAGGGCCTATGCCAAGGAAATCAATGAAAAAATACAAGGGGGGCTATCCTAATTTTCACCAGATGATGATGGTCTTTGGGGGTTGAATCAAGGGAAACCAATCTATTGATTTTGGTCATTGACATACCCATTTGATCCAATTAAGAATGCTACAAGTCCATCGGGAGGAGGCAACTTTTAGGCAGTTTCAGCTATAGTAAAGGGGAGATCAACTAGAAGACAAAACTACCACAATGACTGGACACTACAAGACAAAATAGGAAAAAGACAAAAGATGTATTTTAAATTGTTGAATATTGTGGGGTAGGTGAAGCCCTAATGTAATTGAATCTGGTCCACACAATGTAATTCAATCCTATCCATTCATTCGGGCTTTGGAAAACTATAAATAGGGGTCTTCGCCTCATTTTTAAGGGTTGGAGAGCTATTGTAAAAATATTTTGCATCAATAGAAAGCAACATTGCATGATCTATGGGTGTTACTTTTGAGTTTTCTCATTATGTGTGCATGGTTCTACCTTCCAATTTATTTTTAGTTGTTAGTTTCTTGAATGGAAGTGATGATGGTGTTTTTTATTATAGTATTTGATGAGCTTTCAGCCCGTACTTTTGGCACTTGTTGATGACAAGCTGCTGTGCAAAGTTAGCCTGGGCTTCTTTATTTGATTGCTGCAAATTAGTTCACTTGCATGTTCATGATGTGTGTATGTAAACTGAAAATCTGCAGTCCTTAGAAGATTGCATTGGTTTTGTGTAACTGTAGGATCCTCTTGGCCAAGCAAAACTTAGCTTAGGGAGTTTGTCTACTGTAGCAGCCTCCATGATCACTATTCATTCCTAGTTTCAGATCCAGGAACCTTCTCTCTTCCCTGCCATTTTTCCTTTTTTTTAATAACTAACCTCAGGCAAGGTTCATTGCACATTATAAAGCTAAATATGATGTTGAAATGGAGTTCTAGACTATTTTTTGAACCTACAACAAACGCTCAGCAAGTCTCCCATCTTAAGAACTCCATTTGTAGATCCAACTTCCCCACTTTGTAACTCATCCATAATTCCACCTTGTGATTCCATAAAATCACATAAATCAACTGAGATATTCCAAACACTATTAAGACCTGACATCTGAGAGACCTTGGGATAATGTTATGCAATTTGATTGTGGAAGATTGTCTTTCAAGAGAGGTGATGCACCTATGCATTACCTGTGTTGAGAAGTGCATAAAAAAACCATCAACACATCCTCAAATGTCGCTTCACCTACATTAAAAAAACCTCTCCTATGCACTTCAATAGGAGTGTCATCACCCATAAGTATGGTAGGCATAGAACATGGCTCCAACAAGGTAAAATTATCTTTTAATGAGGCCATGTTGTGCGAAGCACCTGAGTCAATCATCTAAGACTCTAGTTGTGAATCAATAGAAACTAGGGCCTTTTCGTTTCCTTTCCCTTTAATTTTGTCTATGTCCATAGTAGACCCTTTTGATAAAATCTATTTTATTGAATCAAACACCTTGATATTGTTCTTTTCTAAAAGATGTGAAAAGTGGTCAATTTTTTTCCTTAAACATTTATGTTCATCATGACTGGGCCTCTTACAGTAAGAACACTTGAACTTCTCCTTCTTAGGTTGTTAACCTTTTGATGAAGAAGTCTTATTATCTACTTTTGAAGTAGCATATATTTTTTTTATCTTTGTATAGCAGCGAATTTGCACCCCTAATGAAAATTCACCTTTTACCCCTTTCCACTTTAGAAAAAAAAAGGTGGAGGCTAAATTCTGCATAAGCCTCCTGCCTTTGTTCCACTTGGCATCCGTTTTGTGCGTCGATGGAGGAATAAATGTCGGAGATGCCCATGCAACGTGGAGGCATCCACATGATGTGCTTGCATCCCTAACAGATTCTTGTGTTTGGAGCCTATAGAGGCATTACCATTCCCATTGGGATTTGACTTGTAACGCCCTCTTTGGCCGACCAACCTGAATATGGTCATTTTCTTTCCTCTCTCCTTCATATTCACTATTGGTTCCTTCCATTTTCATCTTTGGACCATTCCATCCTTTCTAGCTCTCTCTTCACTCTCTAGATTTTTCATAAGCTCAAACCATCTTCTTCACCATCTCTCCAAACACTTTACGCTTCACAACAACAACATCAAAACTCCATCACTTCAATAGAGAAAGTGTGGAATGAACACCATTGTGGAAAAGGCTTGAGTTTGTTTCATTTTCTCCCCCACTAGCCTTGAGAACTTTGGGTGGAGGTGGTAAGCTTTCACTCCTTTCCTCTATTATTTGGTTGATTAGCATAACATTGTTTTGTAGTGCTTCTGTGTTTACTTCATTTCTACTTTCCCTCTATCTATCTGACTGTCCATGGAGGTGGGAACATCAAAATGGGGGTTTGACTGAGGCAAACCCCTATACATCCCCAACAATTTCTTGCTCTCTTGTGTGTAGGTATTGAATACATTCACGTGCTGGAGGCTTCATCACTCACACAGTCGTAAGAATTTCCTTTCCATTCCTCTCCTTGTCTTTATCTCTTCTATTTCAGTCTATTTCAGCTTCATCTATTTCTGTCACTTTCTAGAAGTTCTCAACAATTAGATTAGAAGCATTCAATTTGTTGTTCTCTGAGATAAACCCGCTTTCTAGTCTGTACAAGATGCTAGCGTGCCATGGGGACACTAGTGCACTGCGTTGTCATCTGTATTCTGTGATGTTATCCTTTGGCTGAGAGTTTGTCAATTTGTCTAGAGAACCTCTATGACTTTCTCTTTATGATTCTAGAATTCTCACCGCTGTTATTTGAGTTAGCTTAGGTAAAGTCACCCCGTGAGACTCTCTGATTGAAGAGAACTCGTGATTAGTGAATCCCCCTTCTCTACAATCTTTCTTCTCTCCTTGGTTCTTTTGTTTCTTATCTTGCTTGTTAGACCCTTTCTATTATTTTGTTCCCTGATTAACAGTCAAGGTATGTGACTTAAAGGGTTTAATTATACCCATTAGAACCAATTTGTCCTGCTCCCTAGTGAGTTGTGCAACAAATTCATATAGAGAAGGCATTTTATATGTGGAACCTAGGGCACATTTTGTAGCATAGCATGTAAAAAAAAATACAAAATAGTTAGGACCAAGCTTTGAAAGAATAATCAAGATCAATTTCTTATCATCTTCCTTGATTCCACACTATTCCAATTGTAATCTAGCAGCTTTGAATTTTGTGAAGAAGTCTTGTATGGAGTCAAAATTTGCAAGATTTAACCCTATGAGTTCATTCTCCAATTCATGACCTCTTAACTCATTTTTCTTACCAAAGAGGGTTTCCAAAGTGGTCCACACTTCATTTGATGTTTTAGCAGACTCAATATGCAAAAGTAGGTTTGTAGATACTGACATACACAAAGTACCAAAAGATTCATCACATTTGTTAAACCATTTAATCTTTTTTGCATCATATTGTGGTTTATTTTCAAGTCCCATTATAAACAATGATATCCATGTCTTTTCAGATATATTATCATCTTAGTTTTCCATTCAAAATAGTTATATGGTATTAAAATGGGAACTATAGATGCATCCATGAGAGTAGAAAAGAATATTGCAAAGAATAAAAAAAAGTGTGAAGAAATAAGACACATGAGACATCCCGTTTTCCACTAGTCTCAAAAAACACCCCCCAAATATTACAATGTTGGCACTTTATGATTAGTGCTTTTATAAGGATTTTCTAGATTACCAAAGATAATTTGCAAAATACTCTCATCGAGCGATCATCGAACTAGCCGAACTAGTGAAGGTGAGAGGATATTGTTCAATATATAGAAAAATAATGGAAAATACATCCAAGAGGTGCATTAAATCCTACTACAAATAAAATGTGGGAGGTTTTACCTAATTGGTAAATTAAAAAACATGTGGCATAACCTCCTTAAGTGAATACAAAAAGGAAGTGGCACATAAAGCCAAAAGAGGGTGAGAAACCCAACTACCCCATAACCTACCTAGGTAAAAACAAAATAGTGGTTATGAGGTGGCACAACAAGCCAAATGAATATGTGTAACTCAACTATCCATGTGTGGGAGAGAGTGAAACATGTAGCTCATGTATTTCACAATGTGTCCTCATATTAACCACACCTAATAAACCTAAGCAAGCTTAGATAAAATGTGCAAGAAAAAATAAATACCCCTAACATAAGGAAAATAAAAAACCTACTCTAACACTATCTTCTCCATAACAGGACCAAGTATGTGTTAAATAATCAACTCAACAAATAGAATAATAACCAAAAATAATTTAAAATTCATCCTACTAATTATACTTGAAAATAGGGTAAACACATCAAAGGTAAGCCTTCTGTTATCCTTACATTCACCCAGTTTGCAATAACAGTTATCTACATATACATTTTCCTAAAGAAAGTAGTCCTTTCAAGTGGTAAATACACATATACATGAAAAAATTGAATACTCTCATACCAAAATATAATGAAACCTATCTAAAAATGAACATGTACACATCCCTAAATTTCCTTTGCTTTAGCAATGTCTAGTCTAGAGATAACCATATATTCCTAAGGTCTACCAATATCACTCACATAAAATGTGTGGATCATATTCTCTATTAAAATTTGTGAATCAAAAAACACCAGTTGATCTTTCAATCTGCAAACATCATTGCAAATAATATCTTGGAAACAAAACCACTTTATTCTACAACATCAACACATGCTCTAGCTATAACAAGTAAGATCTCCACCCTCAAAACCATTAATAGAAAATTCATCAACATCTAACTGTTCAACCTCAAGGTCAGACACAAAAATAGTAGATGTAGGCTTCTCAAATTTAAGGCATATCAAATAATAACAATTCTTGTAGCAAGGGAATATACCATAATTCACAAAACATTTATTTTTCTCCTCAAAATAGTCCTCAAAATTAAAAAACACAACTCAAGACCCAAATATAAAGAGATTATGGAAAAACATAATCATTAATCTATCCCTCAAATAAGTCCTTAGAATTTCATCCACAATCCAAGACTCAAGCATATGAGAAGACAAGACACAAGAAAAAAAACATCTAAAAAATAGGTTGGTAATCCCTATTAAATCATTCCTCATCAAATGAACCAAGAAGACTAGGGGTACAATATTATTCTACCTCTGAAGCACAAGAACTATATCCTCAACAAGTCCATGTTGAAATCATGTCTAGCTCCTAGTGTAGGCTCTATATTTTTTAAAAATAAGTCAAAATAATCACCATTCTAATACTTGATATCTAAAATCCAAATGATCTCATCTCACCCAAAATCTAATATAGGTGCATAAAAGATCATCCCATTTCGACTAAAATCCAACTATAGAATTGAAATAAAGATCACAAGTTAAAAATGATCACAATTTACTCATCTAGTATATTTACCCCCAAACCATGACCAATGATCCCACAACAATTGAGAAAGAAGAAAAATTCTAGGAACTTCCTATGGCTCAATGATTTTTCATCTTCATCAAAGAATACCATCTCTCCAAGTGATAGATATGATCAAAATAATCCATATTTCATACCTCAACTATAATTAATAATCAATAATCCATCATGGAACAACAACACGTAACCTTTAAACCAAGGATCATTCATACAAATGGATAGAGTATAACCAACAACTCAAAAAAAGACAAACCGATAAAATAAAAAAAGACTTGAAAATCCCTCCATGGAAATAAGTTATCTACATATTCAAAGAAAATGAAAATCACCATCTATTGGTAGAATATAGAATTATCAAAGACCTCTCATTGCTCATATGCAACAAGAACCAAGAGCTCCTCATGACACCAACATCTACCATAGAATACTGCCATCACAATGTGACAATTCTACATCACTATTAGAATTGATATTGAGCTACACATGACATCGTGATAAACATATCCTAAATAAATATCACACATGGACCTCACATAATCAAATAATTCATCTACAATACTAGGAGATCCCAAAAGGAAAAGTAAAACCATGTTCTTTGTGGGTCTTTCAATTAGCACCTTTGGAGTGCTTATTGGAAATAGACAACTATTGCAAGTGTTATAGTACCACTCTTTAAATTATAGAGAGGAAGATATCTCTTTGTTGATGTTATACGTAAGAAAAGATACATTAAACTAAGGTTTCTATCTTTTTTACTCAGCGATAGGACACAAGGGTGTATAAACACAATGCACTATAGCTAAGGTTTTCTCTGGTTTCTACAGATCTCAACTACAACTAAAATAGATTTTAAACTATCTTATCTCCTCAAGATAAATAGAGAATGAGGACATAGGAGCGAAATGGATTGGTTGGATCACTTGAATCCACCATCTCCTCATAATATAGTTGAGGCTATGAACTCTTAGATCTATGTTGGATTGAGATTTTATTCAAGCAAACACTCTTTACGGTAAGTTGGATCTAATACTTGCCAAGGAGGAGGAACCCCTGTCTGAGGTATAGGCTGGAAAAAAAATCACTAGAAACAACAAGGTACGATGAATTGGCTAATAGGATTCTTGAGGAGGTGACGACACTTGTCCAAGGTGTAGGCTGAAAGGCAATTCATTAAAAACATCAAACGATAAGTATCAATATCAAAATATCTGAGGAGGAACCCCTGTCCAAGGAGGATATTGAAACAATAAGCTATAAATACAAGACGTTTGGAAGAACTCAAATCTTTAGATCAAATTGCATGTGCCTTTTTATTTCCTTCTTCAATCTTTCTGAATGAATTACAAAGATTGGGACAGTAAAGGTATGAAATCATACACAATTGCGATCAACCAATTAACTCTCATCCAAGAGTGAACAAATAAGCACTTTCAAACTTGTTGGAAACAATGGCACAACAATTTTGCATAGTAAATAAAGGTTAACAAATAATGAGCCCAAGACTCTTATTTATAGAAACTCAAAGGAGTAGGCAACCCTAAAATCTCCTTGAGTTAACAATCAGTTCTTTCCAATTAGCAAGAATTATTCCTATGTCTAAAATTAGGTGAGCAAATAGTTAATTGGAAATCTAATTTTGTTAACTGAAACTAAATAAAGAGTCAACTGGAAATCTACTTCAGTTGACTGAAACTAAACTACAAGTGATCTTAAATTATAAAATGTGCCTCCAAAATAGAGATCCACAATTAGTGGAGATCTAGAAATAGACATCCATAATTGGTGGGATCTGACATGCATGATCAATGGGAGATCGATTTAACTTGGAATGAGACATCAAGTTAACTCATGTCACCATTAATGCTATTCTAGAGGGTAGGACGTCCTAGGTGGATGCTTCACACCCCATCACCTCTAGTCAACAATTGAATTCTTCTACCTCTCGCAATTTGCTTTTGATATTCGATCTTCTTTGTACCTGCATCATCCAAATTTGTTGACATGGAATGTGGAAGGTAGTGTGGTAGTAACTAGTGGCAACTCTATGTTTGGAATGACTAACTTCCGTGTTTGGCTATCCATTGAACGGTGATATCATTCATGCCTATCAACCTGCCCAAATTGACATCTGGGTATGCCCAATGCATATCGGTGTCAATCATTTTCAGGAAATCATGGAGTAAGACTATTTCGACCTTGTATTCATCTTGGGAGAACTTCTTTTTGAAAACCTTGAAGATTGACTGTGCACATGATATTGTTTGGACAACTTTTTTTGGAACTACTAAAAATAGCCTTGTCGGGGGTAATTTTTTACGAAAAATTATGAGACGTGGGTTTTGTTGAGAATAATTTTCTAAACAAACCCATAACATCATAAATTTGAAAAAACAAGTTTTTTTATGACATGCAAGAGCCCTTCAGTGGCAGAGGCAGCAAGGCACTAGAAAATGACTTTTGCCGAAAAAATACAATACATGGGTTTTGTTCGTGCTCCAATGCTGAACAAACCCAATTTGTCTATTTTTCAAATTGGTGACTTTTTTTGGAAACCCTAAAAAATAGGGGCAACATGGCTACTTTTTCTGGAAAAATATAACATATGGATTTTGTTTAAAAATTTATGTTGATCATACCCAGTTGGTTAGATCTATGATTATTTGTTGTTTTCTTGGACATGCAAGAAGATCTAAGGCAAGAAGAAGATTGGAAGTTATCAATTGTCTTTTTGGAAGAATTATGCCCTTTGATGCAACCTCTGATAAATGTCCCTCTATGCAACAGATCTTCAAAAATATGAACGGTGAAAACCCCTCTGTCAT